>JABEEJ010000155.1:0-20586 GCA_013363135.1 Fusarium brevicatenulatum
AAAAGTTACCACAGGGATAAACTGTAACATATCCTAGGCTCAAGTTTATTAGCTTGCAGTCTAATCGTGCAGGTTCCGTATTACGCTGGAACTCGTAGTAGGCAACACACCTAGATGCTGGGAACTCTTGCTAGGTCTACACTACCAAGCTTTGGGGTTAATAGCCCCATAGCCTCCTCAACAGGGTATAGTGACAATATGTAGAATAGAGACAATCAGCAGCTGAGATGGCTCCCTTACCAGAACATATTAGTTAACAGTCATCCGGTTCAACGCTCGCTAAGGTGTGGGTCATCAGGAGTACAAGCCGGTCCCTCGGGATACTGGCTCTTTAAACTGATGGCTTAAGGTACAGGCTACGCCCCACGGAGACGTAGATAGGGTCTACCGGCCGCGCTAGCTGAGAAGCTCTATGCAGGATGCAGATATCAGGGCTAGTTAAAAGCTATACTGAACTTCCCAGGGTAGTAACAGAACTGGCTTATGGCAGCCAAGCGTTCATAGCGACATCGCTTTTTAATCCTTCGATATCGGCTCTTCCTATCATACCGAAGCAAAATTCTATGAGCGTTAGATTGTTTACCCACTAATAGGGAATATAAGCTAGGTATTGGCTGTCATAGGATAGGTTGCTTTACCCTACTGATGACAAGACTGTAATAGTAGTTGACCTCAGTATAAGAGGAACCGGCGACCCTTGACTTGAAATCAAGTATCCCAAAGCTTGTTCAACAAAGTGCTGGTTGGCCAAGCATGATCGCGTTCAAGCAACGTCACTAACTCCATAATCGCAGCCTGTTCCCCGGGGTCTTGGAAATACTCGCCGCACATAGACAATCCAACAGCAGCAGTTACCATTCCCTCTTGACACCACTTCTGTGACATGGCCAAGCCGCAAACGCGTCTAGTCGCTTCTCGCATAAGCTCTTCTAGTGCTTTATGCGCAGCTCTGCCGCCGATGCCGAGTTGGATTTTGGTATCGTGGACTGCAAGGACTATACGTGCTAGTTCGATATGTTGGAGGGCTAGCATTTGACATGGGCTTGTGATCCAGTATTCTGGGAAATACCGACCTTCTGATGGGTTGCGTTCGTGGTAGTAGAGTGGTGCAAAATGAGGAGGTCGTTTCTCGTCCCAATTTCTCTGGAAGTCTTTGATAGCTTCCCATTGTTGGGACCGAGTTCGATTATCGATTGGCTGTTCGTCTTCGGCGTCTGGGTAGCAGAATTTGAGAACGTGAGCACACCAGATGAGGACTCGGTTGGTCCAGTCGTAGTCATCAGCGGCCAAGCTGTCATCAAAGATACCATAGTGTTCGACGGGCAGAATTGGTAGTCTGAACGGACGGCGGTGCATGAGAACAGACCATATTTCCTGCCGAAGTGCGATAAGGCAGGCTGAGAATCTGAGTGAAGAGAGGGAAGTTGCATAGACATCTGACCCGCGAGGAGGTTGAAGAATCAGGTGGAGAAGTCCGTCTGCGTCGTTCTGGGAGGCCTGGAATACGGCACGAACGGCAATAGAGAAAGTCTCGTTATCGGTGCCGGTGAAGTGGGCTAGGAAACTGTCAGTAGTGAGCAACAGAACGCAAGGCATCTCTTACTATCAACTTGCTCATGATACCTTAGTATGGTGATGGCAGCCAGAGCATCGTCGCTACAAGAGTTCATCGGATCTGCTGATACTCCCATCAGATGTGAGATGCACTTGTTGTGATAGTGTATGGCTGATTCCATGTTGAGGTCTGGAAGCTGTACGCCTGCGTACTCGATAATGCTGTCCGGGTCTTGAAGTGACGAGACACGAGTGAGGAACCGTGCAGAGGCGGTACATATAGCGTTCAGAAGTAGAGGGCTGTATACAGCTCGAAGAGGAAGTACTGAAATATAATGGTGATCTCTGTCGGTGGTATCGAACTACCTCAAATGGTCAGCTTCATTGTCCCCCAAGAGATACGTTGAGGTAGATGGTCATACAGCTCTCGCGAGTTTCTCAACGAAACAGCGAAGAAGACAAGCTTTCTCCAGGCTCAGCGGCTGAGACGAACTTGTACTTAACAGAGAAGTCGGATTATGGAGTTCGAGGTCCATCATTGAAGGAAGTGTATCTGTTTGATATAGCTGGGAGTCGTATCCACCAAAGGGTGACTGCTCATCAGCCGTCCCACTGGGATACTTCCGCGTATTATTTTCGGGAGAGGAGTGCTGCCATGGGGTGGAAAATACAGGAAGGGATCCTGTTCCATAAGGAGTAATATTTGATTGTCCACTTGGCGATGAAGTAATTGAGAGTTGAGAAAGATCTTGAGATGCACGGAAGACCTCATGGCTTTTGGATGTCCCAAGAGCATCTGGGGGCTCTGATGAAAGCCCTTCAGCCAAAGAGGCTTCATGCTCGCCGGCTATTTGAGGATCGCCTTTTGATAGTGTTTGCAAAACAGAAGCAGCAAAATCCAAACTCTCTGATTGAGATCCATTTTCAGACGACGGAGATTCAGCGGCTGTTGAACGGGAGTGTCGAGACGCAGAGTTTGTCTCGTCGACAAATGAAATTGTGTTTGATTTTTCTGTCAAGCTTGGTTAAAACAATGGCGATTCCGTAGATGGATCGGACTGACTTTGATTCGATGTTTCTATCCATGTCTGGTTCGGATCAAACTTGAACGTGGCTTCACTCGTAATGAGCTTTTTGATGCGGAACTTTTTGGCTCGAGCGCAACTGATAGAAACCTTTTTACAATTGGCGCAGGGAGTCTCATTGTCACCTGGAATAGTCAGAATTTAGTTATTGGAGTATCATGGCACAAGATATCTTCCGTACACTTCAGGTGCTTCTCTGTTTCTGGTGGTCAGCTTTGATCAAGGTCTCCTTGCAGCTTGTGACGAACCTCGACATTGATCGCAAGGCTTGGTCCGGGTCCGAGGCGCCGAATTCATGGTTATCAGAAATTCAAAGAGGTATGAGACCGATTAGGAAGGATTTCGCCGGGTTTTACAGAGAGAAAAGCGTGGAGTTGGCATAAGAATGAAATCTCGGGGAGTAGGCCGAGTTGATGGCAAGGATGTGAAATTGGCGTCAGTGTGACTTTAGGCCAGTGTTTCCCCGCATTTTAGCGGCTCTGATGACCTAACGGGCTCGAGTTAGTGGATTGATCCACTACAGCTACCCGGAACCAAGAATCATAACTAAGAATTTGTAACTACGCTCTCTTAAAACAACGACTCAATCTCTACAAGCATTAAATCTTACTATTGATGTAAATACTTTGGATGTCCAAGTAAGGGCACACGATATATAAAGATATCTTGCGGATTAGCCACTGTCTCCAAGACGCTAAGCCGAAGCCTATGCCTATTTGTTTATACATGCAGGTGGTATCTCCGCGTTCTGGCATAGATTCTGACTTAGAGGCGTTNNTCTCGTACTAAGCTCAATTACGATTGCGGTAAGGTCATCAGTAGGGTAAAACTAACCTGTCTCACGACAGTCTAAACCCAGCTCACGTTCCCTATTCAGATCTAGAGGTAGTAATCTATCCAAATGGCAATGATATTCCTCTGATACCAAGGCTCGCTTCCAGTAAATTTCCTCCTGGTCGCTCTCGACTGGTCGCCCGTTTAAAGACAAGTTGCAGACAACTGACTCCAGAGCCCAGTGCTCGCCCTCCTATAGGCTTCGCGCTGCAGGCGCTAATCCGTAGGACCCAATTTCTTGGGGGCCTGGCATGTCCCTTAAGCCGATCTCAGAGAGACCAGCCCACACCTTAGCATGCTCTACACGGGCCATATTACAACAAGATCGCTCTAGTCGCCGGCTCCGCTCGGGATTGGCATAGGCTCCATGGTCATCCGGGGTTCTTAATAAAGGTCCGGAGGCGCAACAAATTGGTTTGCCCTTAGCTTTCCCCGATCCAGGTTGTGTTGCCGCACAGCACCTGCAACTGTAATTGCTGTGTCGACTAGCTGGCATAATCACTCAGGCACTCGAGTGACCCAACTATCCCCACCATAGGGTTATTTCTGAGACCCGTTGTCTAGTGGGTGAACAATCCAATGCTTACCGAATTCTGCTTCGGNNGGATCAAAAAGCGACGTCTCTGGAACCATATCAGAGCCGCATTGTAACCAAAAATACCTAGTGGACTAGAGTTTCAAGAAATCAAGTGTTAATAGAACGTTTGACTATTGGCTTTACGCAGCTAATTACACAAGTCCTCAAATACTCTGCTTGACCTCAGCATGCTCAGCACCATGAGCATGGCCCGCCCAAACTTGATGTCGAATGCGTTCATAAACAGCCTCCTCATCCGCCACTGCATGATCTCCAAACAGTTGAGAAATCTGCTCCAGTGACTTGTTCGCAGTTTCGGGAACAAGGAAGAAGGAAAAGATGGAAGCTAGAACGCAGAAGATTCCAAAGAAGAGGTAAGTCCCCCAACCGATCTTGATAATCATCTCGGGAACCACGGCGCCAATGATGAAGTTGGCGAGCCATACCATGGCAGTAGCGGCTCCAACACCCTTTGCTCGACGGGAGCTGGGGAATACTTCAGCGGGGAGAGTCCAAGCCAGTGGTCCGTATGAGCATGCGTAGCAGAGAACGTAGATGTCTGAACATGTCAGCACGGAGTCTCAGGATCTGCGAGATATACTTACAGATGAGAGCAACGCCAAACCAGCCCATGCCGGGATTGGCTTCCCACTTGCCATCAAACTTGCCGACGATGCCGGACATGATGAGATGAGGAACAGCCATGGCTGCACCACCGAAGATGGCAAGCTTACGGCGGCCCATCTTATCGAGGTAGAGAAAGGTAGGAATACCAGCGGCCTGTGATTCTAGAGTCAGTATGGCTCAGGGACATGTGATAGAGACATTGACTCACCAGTTGACAGATGTTAACCATTCCAGAGAGAATAAGCGCCATATTGTCATCCTGGCCGAGCGCCTTGAAGAAAGTAGGAGCATAGTAAACTGACATCGTTAGAACACTCCAAACAAAGATAACTGAGATCGTTCCTTACCGAAAGCATTTATACCACTGAATTGTTGGAAGAAGGGGATTCCAAGCGCAACTGCAGTACGCTTAAGACATCTGGGCCTAAACAGGTCACCCCACTGCTTCAGCTCCAGTAAGATACCGCTGTCATTAGGGTGTTCCTGAGAAAGAATCTCTTGCTGAAATCGGACTTCGGTGAGAATTCCTTTCCACTCGGCCTGGACTCGATCGTCGGTAGCGGGGACGCGACGGAGTTGTGCGAGGGCTTGAAGAGAGTCGTCGTCTCGGTGGCGCATGACGAGCCATCTGGGAGAGTATGGGAAGAAGTGGATGCCAAGGCCGACTAGGAGAGCAGGAGGCTGCCATTGAAGTCAGCATCAGTAGGTATCGCCAGTTTGAACTGCACGTACCATCTGGAGAAGGAATGGGAGCCTGAAGGACCATTCACTGGCCATATCCTTTGTGCCATAGGTGATCCAGTAGGAAATGATTGCTCCAATGACAATACTGTACTATGTTAGATTTCTCAGGACCTAATGCGGAATGTTGACTTACGAAAGAGCCTCAAGAACCAGGAGTGAGCCGCGCAAATTCGGAGGGGAGATCTCCGAGATATAAAGAGGCGCACCCATGGCCAGAGTCCCAACGCCGATTCCACCAATAGCTCTTCCAGCAACGAGTGTCCCATAGTTGTGAGAAGCAGTCTGGATGATAGCACCAATGGTAAAGAAGACAGTAGCAACAGTCATAGCCCACTTTCGAGAGATTCGGTCTGCCAGATATGGAAGAAAGAGACATCCAACAAAGGCACCAAGTTCGAGCATGCCAGTCATGAAGCCGACATTAAAGCCATACCGAGGATGACCAGGAGCTGTTTCGGGGAATTGATCGTGGAATTGCTTCATGGTAAGGATGATACTAATCACGCCCTGGTCTGGTAACTGTTAGCTTGGAGCCTGGAGATGAAGCTGGCAATCGTAGACTTACCATAACCGAAGGAGAATCCTCCGAGTGAAGCCAGAGTTGCAGCTCCCAGGACGTACGGAGATCGAACAATGCCACTCAATCCATTACTATCATATCCAATGGCAGCCTCGGCTTGGGGCACTGGTTCAGTCTCCTCGACATGACTGGGCGAGTTGCTAAGAGATTCCTTAGACATGATGAATTAGAAGTCGTAGAAGCCAATTCATAGAAAGGATTTGTAGAGTTGATGACTTCCAATGTCCTCAAAGTTGAAGGGATCATGAGTCTTTATACTTGGCGAAAGCGAATAGAACCCATGAAGTTGACCTCATCCTAGCATCAACCCCACAGAATTTAGTCTGGGGAAGATCCTAGCTCCGGGGAAACGCTTTGGAGTTGGCCCACTCGTGGCTTTCTTGGAGAAACAGCCTTGGTGCTAGGCAAGTCTTGTTGGGGTAAGTTTCCGGCGAAACATTTCCATTTTCGAACGACCCACGGCGAATCTTCCCCAGACTGAATTCTGCAACTGGAGAACCAATTGGAAAGCAGTGAATTGATATTGGCTCGTGAAAGATTATCCCTCGCGGAGCTGTTTCGGTACTGCTCCCTTATTTCGGCTTGTGGTGTAATGCCTGAACTGAGTTTGTATGAAAATGTTATTTTGAGTTGATAGAACTGACAGTTGATGCTTCCGTCTCTCGCCTCCGCGTTATTTCGGCTTGAGATTTTCTAGTGCACGCTCCACGATGGTATCCTGGATGTTTCGCCATACGTTCAGCAGGTTCCTCTCATCATATACACCGTCTGTGAAATGGGTATACAGCCGGAGATGAGCCCGGTTCAAATTGTTAATCTTTGCGAGAATATAAATAGATGCGTTCTGTTGATCATCTCCTCCCGCATAATCTGGAAACTCATCGCTCAACGGCTCTTCTGCGAGTCTCTTGGCGAATCCCTTGAATTTGTTGAAGATGACAATGATGCTTGAATTTCTCAACCAATGTGAATTGACGGTTGATTCATACTGAAGCAAGGCTTCGAAGCTGAAGCTGCTTAGATCGAAAACGTATATCACGGCGAATGCCGTCTCGAGCTGAGGAAATAGTTTTGTCCGATTAACGGTTGCGTTGCCAGGGTCTGTCATTCGCATAGTGAGCTGGCCCATGTTGAACGAAGCTTCCACGCAGCCAGGCAGTGGTGTTGGACAACTTATAGCATCCCAGTCCGTCGGAATATAGTTTTCTTGCATGATCTTTCCAATTTGGTTTAGATAACTGGGAGAAAGTGTCAGTATTGCAGAAGGCCAGAGTTATCAAGAGAACATACTAATCAACAGCCGCTGGAAGCACGAAGGTTTCGTCCGCCATCAAGGCCTTGGCCGCCGGGTGCTCCATTATCGTGCGGAATAGTTGGACAACCCAAGGCTCAAACCCATTGTCGAGATCCAAATCTTCTTTATGGCATATCAACACATCTTCCAAGCACGCCCGTATGGAATCTCCTCTGGTGGCCTCGCCGACCAATAGCTTCTTTGCCAAATACTGAACACTTTCTAAAACTGTGCCTAGGATTATGGGACGGAACAAACGGAGTTGCTCAAATGTGTAACATTGCCGTCGGCCCCCTGATAACCTCATTTCTTCAAAGACTCGCTTCCTCGACACTGAACCAAGGACGACTACTTTGACCTCGAGGCTGGCCGACTTCATATCACGTCTCAAGTTCTTATCAATACGATGGGATTCCTTGCTTTGGAGTTCCAAGCTGCTTCTGGTTCGGCTTCGCCTCGGAGGTTGCATCTCTATGCCCATGGTGGTGCGGGCCAAAACATTTATTTGTTCTCCGAAGTTTGCGGATGACCGAGACGGGTTCTCTGATTTGGCAGTTTCTGTACGGGTAAGATCAGTTTGCTGCCCGTCAATACGTGCAGTCGTTGTATCTTCCGAGCCGTCACGGTTGCTCCGCCGCGTCGTTGCAAGCTTCCGGATCCATTTGTCGTAAACCTTGGTGATAAACAGCTCTCGGTCGAACGCGAATTGAATGGACCATCGCGAAGAGCTTACGGATGTAGCCGTGATTATGGAGTCTGAGTCTCGATGAACGATGAGAGAAGCCGTGTCTCGGTCCATGTCCTGGAGAGCTCGCACGAGTTTAGGTTGCTGTAAGATTCTAGTTTGCTCTTCCAAAGCATTCCTACGGTAGTATTAGTGTGTCAAAGAACGGTCCAAGAGCGGCAAACTCACGAGTTGCATGCAGTTAACAAAAGTGTCAATGTGTGTGTTTGCTGATCAACCATACGCTGAATCTGCTCCATGTCTTTTGTTTTGAACAGAAAGGAAAGCTTGGAACCAAGCTCTAGATCTCCAGCTGTAGTTTTCTGAAATTGCGAGACTTCGCCATCAATCTTGCCAATGAGCAGCCGACAACACGTTACGCAGCTATCCACCTGCATCACCAATTGATGGGATTGCTCGCTGGATCTTGATTGGGTCCATTTCTGGATTTCAAAAAGTGCAAACTTGAGGAGGTTGAGCTGATTTTCGAAGGCGAAAACGCTAAGATCGGCGATTTTCCATGCCTGTCGCATGTCGCATATTGTTGTGATCGTTTTGGTGAGGACATCGATAATATTTGCAATCGCTCCCGCGGTTCCGATAATTGAAAGAGGATCGGCCATGTTGACGTTGCGATTGGGGCTTTTGAGCAAAGTTGTCGCGGATATTGACAAGTTTGAGTTGAAAGAGGGCATTGCTGGAGCCCCTAAAATGATCTGACGTGTGAGTGGTTCGCAAATCTGCCTCGCGAGGCTGTGCAAAATTGAAATTCCACCATCTCAAATGACGAGGCTGAGAACCATCGTCCTGAAGCAATTGCAACAACTTCTTCAGCTATAAATAGTAAATTTAAGATATCTCTTTTTGGGTATCTGTATATAGATTAAAGTTTTTAAGTTATAAGTTAAATATTTCTTATGAGATTTAATGCTACTAATAGAGGTTGAATATCAGGGCCTTTAAGTAGAGAAGCTGAGATACTTTAACATTATCCTTGAAGCGGTTGATACGATCGAAGGAAGATAGTAAAGGTCTTTCTCTGCTATTGACTGATGACGATAGGAGGCGATGGGAGGCCCGAGAAGTGTTGGTGGAAGATTTGAGTTGGAGAGGATGAATCGTAAACATTGGTCTCGTGATGGGTTTTCAAGCCGACCTTTGTTACATCGTCAGTGAAAACATTTAAGAGAGTATGGCTGCGTTTCGCCTCCAAAGCTGCAGTCCGGGGGGGCGACAAGGATCTTAATTGGCTCGCGCGTTTATAAAGGATCACCAGGCTTTACTAGACCATCGCCCACCAGTATCGATCTGCCTAGGGCATCCCTGAGACGCAATTTAACCTGCAATTGGGATTAAAAGACCCGTATTATGTACAATGATGTAATATTGGTGCTATTGAAGAGCCGGTTGATACCGGATCAGGCCATGCCATCATTTTTCACACGCGACGGTTGTAGTTTGGCAAAATTGTATTGAGTAGGTTGGCCTCAAGCCTTGAGCACACGTGTTCGGCAGTAGCTATGTCAAGTATCTGGTATTTCTTCCATTATCTCTTCCCCGGCCGTTCTGTTAGCCCTGCCACCCACAAAAACCTGGAATGAGGATCGACCGATTGCAACTCAAACTATCACCAGATTCATGTCATCTTCAGGAAGGTAGAAGTAAAATAGAGCCATTGACTTTTCCGGGTTCAAGGAAGTCACTCTAGGCAGCAGAATAGAGAAAGTCACCCACTTGACGATCTGTCAAGGAAGAGGATTTTGATTGTCTTTGGCGTATATTGTCGCACTAATTACCCCGGAACAATTCTGGGGAAGTTACTCAATGCCGCATTCAGTTCTAAAAGTATACTAGGCTGTCCATGCGGCATTTATCCAAAACACTGCGTCTAAGCTTAAATCAAGGCACAAGACAGAATCCTCTGAATCCCACGGGGCAACAGCGGGTCAAGGGAGTTGTTCTACTGCAGTGATCATGCCGATCTACACTCACTCTGTCGGATCCACTGTGCTTTGTATAAACAGTATGGTCTTATGGCATGCTGGGAGACCTGGTTAAAGGTATATAAGTCACGGGAATGCCTCGATGAGGAGAGAAATCTTTATCATCAGTACCAGCTCTACTTCCCTCGATTACAAGATGCGATCTCTTACCCCCATTCTCTTGTTCCTCTCTACCGCTCTGGCGGCTGATGTCCAATTAACCTGGCGCCTCGAGAAAGATACCAAGGCATCTTCTGTGAGCGCTATGGGCTCAGATGGCAAGGTCATTGCAGAGGCCTGTGGCAGCATCATCCACGCCAAGTATCCTATTGACTTCTCAGAAGTCGATGATACCGGCAGTGGTAACTTCACTGTTGGTGATGCCAGCTATCTGATCCACTCCCTGCCTGAGTGGTCTGGTGGGCCTGCATGTTCTCGCATCTTCAACCCTCAATATACTCTTGTGCAGTGCTCAAATGTCACCTGGGACTCTACCGATGTGGTAAAAGACAAGGCAGATGGCTGCTTTGCCGATGGCACCACTGATGGCGAACTGCAGTCCCTCCAGAGGAGGAGCTTGAGCCACGAGATGCATTCTCCCGGCACGGAGCTTGAAAAAAGACAGACCTTTTGCTCCGGCTGGTTCACCAGAACAGTCCTTGTTGGAGATGGTGACTACTCCCCAATATTCCTGACATGATAGTCACTGACTCGACCAAATAGGTGATCCCCACCAGAATTATTTCCACAAGCAGCTATCGGTATGTAAATATCCATTTGCCTTATTCCAGCAGTGTAGTATGTAAGACTCGTGTTGACAAACTCCAGGAAAATATCAACTGTGCCAGTGCTGCATCCTGCTCCGTCGGTCAAACTGATTCAACATCCTACACTATTGGGTGGACTGCCGGTGTCAGTAGCCCAGGTGGCGGCTGGATCTCAGGGGGCTTCAGCGTCAGCGAAAGCTGGACGACTGGAAATAGTTACACCTGCAACGCTGGGAAAGGAGAGACAGTCTGCATTTGGTACAACATTGCTCACACCGCTTGTAAGTCGCTTGAGGCAAAGAACGCGGAGCAAAACTGACGAATATTAGACACCGTCCAAGAGTATACCAAGAACACATGTACTGAGGGCAAAGGAGGGACTCCTTATGTTATGTACTCACCTAACGAGAACAACAAGGGCGGCGGTTATTACTGTGTTATCGGCACTTGCCGATCTAAGGGTGAGGGTTACTGGGATTACAATGGCCGTGCTGGTGGTCCTTGAAGCAACATATAGCTTCACTTCCATCTACTACACCCAAAGGATGTACTGAACTAGTGGCACTGGCTTTCAACGAAAGGCAACCGTCCTTTTGAGTGGTCTGGATTATTTATGTATTACCTTCTTTGCCAGAGAGATTATCTCTCACATTAGGCCTGGCTGTTTTCGAATCAATTTATGGAGAAATTTCTTCAACGTACGGTTCTCAATCGGAATTCGAAAATGCTTAGTGTTGGAAGAGCGTATCGTTATCAGGCGAGGGGTTCTGAAGACGGAAGGGTGTTCTCAGGATGACAGCCACAGCTAGTCTTACTACCTGAGCTACTGAGATGACTCTGATCTCTACACGATTGTGTCTCCTTTGTAGCATTCCCACTGGCCGTCTGATAACTTCATCTCTTCAAAGACCCGCTTTCTCGACTTTGCGCCAAGGATACCTCCGCCTTCCAGATTTCAAGGGACATTTATTTCGTTAGGACTCTTTAGCTTGACGGTAGCTGATATACTACCCGGACTGACTTTGATAAGAGTGTTGTTTTTAGTTGATAGACCCTATAGCCGATGGCTCACATCACGCGCATCGCTCGCTTAAATGTTCGATTCATTCATTCCTTTATTGAGTATAGGAATCTGCATCTCCAGGCTGGAATTCATATTGGTACATCTCCTGACCCGGTCCATGCTCCAAAGTACTGTCGACATGATTCTTAGGCCATCATATACCATAGACCTAACCAAAAATGGTCGAAGCGTCCTAGTCCCAAGCAAGAACTGAGGTTAGAAGACTCAATCCACCACACACGGGCTCCTTTCTTCCAAGTGTTCTGTTGCCGTTCGGTTTTGCTGCACGAGGTCTTCTGCTACTCAAGAATGTGCTAGCCTCTGGTCAATCAAGTCCCAGGCTGAGGAACATACCATTTATGCATGTTAGAAAGTAATTGCCAGCCTCAAATCAGTGGGCCAGGCCCTGGCCGTGCCGTGGTAGCACCGCCTGAC
The DNA here is from genome assembly GCA_013363135.1 of Fusarium brevicatenulatum. Lineage (NCBI taxonomy): Eukaryota > Fungi > Ascomycota > Sordariomycetes > Hypocreales > Nectriaceae > Fusarium > Fusarium brevicatenulatum. The sequence goes on from JABEEJ010000155.1 coordinate 12,267, forward strand.
TTGGGGACGTTACATTCATTGGTTACCTAAGTTGTCTGGCTTGGAATTTCCCCAATCGTCTGTGTCCTCCTGCATAGCGGGAGGGGTCATGGATGTGTCTTCCTTCCGTGGGATTCTCCCTCAGAATCATTGGAGGGATCTCCCTCCACATGGACCTCATTAATCAACTGTGTTCGCAGGCTAAAGCTTCAACCTTACAGGCCGCAGTCAGCCCCATAGCCCCTAGCACGTGGACACCACGGTCCTTTTCTTTGAACCAGCTGATGAGAGCGCCAAACGCATCAGACCTGATTTGCGCCTTTGCTCCACCTCAAGGGTAAAGGAACTTCAGACTCTATTCTAAAGTCTAAATAAATTGCATATAGACTTTACTGAATTTCTCAACTTCATCAAAGGCTAACCCAATGACTGCCCTAAAGCTTCCAATATTTGACCAGTGTACTCGTGCCCCGTACCCTTCCATGTGTGTTGTACTACAACGGCAGTCAAATCTCACTAACCACGAACACGATAGACAGGCCACCCAGTAGCAGTGAGAAACTCAAGCGCCGACTTCCGAGCATCATCCCCAAATCTGTTCCGCATGTTTCCATCGTTATCTCGGTCATGGTAGCTCTTCACCTCTAAAGGGATAAAGTCTTGATCGCCGGCAAGAAAGCAGGGCAAGAGTGTGTTACCCCAGATAGAATACAGATCACCACGGCTCATGCCTCCAGCTTCGTCAATGGCGACCCCCCGAGCCCGCTCGACCTTCCACTTCTTGAGATGGTCCTCGGTGTGGGCTAAGGATGGGGTCGTACAGACAATGTCGGCGACCTCGATAATCATCTCCATCAGCTTCATGATTTCAGTGTCTGAAACAGTTTCGCCGGCCACGTATTCGTCCCAAGATATCTTGCCAGAAACCCGTTCAAGAAGACGAGTAAAGATGTCTGACTTTGCGAGTACGTCCTTGAACTCGTGTAGAATGTTGGCATCATCTTTATGTAGGGGTGGCAAGGATTCGGAGCCAAGGCAGGTGAGAAGCCAGAACGTGGCCGAGAGGTGGAGCTTCCAGTCCAACTCGACGCCCCATTCATCATCGCCAACCGCTTCATCGCCGAGGTGAGGGTATTGAAGTAAACGCTTGAAGGCGTCGCATTCGACCTCAAGTTGAAAGCCACGGATTATCAGAGCAGATCGGCAACTGCTTTCCTGGCTCTTCCCGATGTTGTACTTGCTTACGGCGCTGCGAGAGGCGTTATGGAGGTCAGAAGCGAACTTTTTCACTGCGGTAGCTGTCGGGGCGCTTGCCATGACCGTACCCACGGTTGTATGCATCGCAAGAACTGCCACAGGGAAAACGGAGGTGTTGTCGGTGTTTGGTCCCTATATTTCTCGTCAGTATGGGGAGAATGTGAGTTTGAATGTCAGATGCTTACATTTGTGAAAATGCTAAAGCCGAGAGGGCGGTTACTGAGATAGTAATGAAGCGGACGCTGGTCGGCATCAGAAACTTCGGACAATAGAGTCTCACTCCAGCCGCTTCTACCATCTTCCTTGAGGAAGTTGACAGACGGTAGCATAGGTAAAGCCATTCGTTGGTGTTGGCTGCTGGTATCCATATTTTCCATGTTACTTCCTACCGGATCTGCGGCCATCATTGTCTTCCAGAAGCCATCACCACGTAGGAGATCTCTGTGAAGACTCATCATCAATGCCTCCCTCTCTCCGCCAAGCTCTGAGACTTGGAGGCCCTTATCACGGAAGAATTGGCGGTTTGGGGCAGCCGATGGCAGGAGGTCGCAAACAGCGTCGACTTGGCGCTTGGCATCATGAAGCTGCAGATCCCATTCGAACGACACGCGGTTCTAAAGCGATTTGTCGGTCTCAAAGGCAGCGTCGGCTGCCTCACGGCTCTCAAACTCCTTGGTGCCCAGTTGGGTCCGAAACGGCTCGATAACCCTGATGACGAAGTCCTTCTCAGTGAGCGGATGAGGGTTGAGCAATCTCACTTCATCAGGATCGTGGCAGATACGTGCTGAATAGCGTTCAGAAAGGTCCTCTGTCCATGATTCAGGGAGTTCATCAGGCCCAGGATGGACAACCAGCTTCATAGTACCGTTGATACAGGCTCGAGACCATTGTTCGTCCTTCCAAAAGTCCCTGTCCATCTTCACGATGACGAGCCATCTTTTTGACCGCCGGCTTACTGGATGCTTGACGAAGTACGCCCACCCCATTTCGGTAGTCATCTCGAGACACCATTTCTGAATCCACATGAAGTCTTGGACTATGCTCTGTGTGATAGCAGTCACATGGGAGGCGTCGGTTTCAAAGCTCCATGCAGTCCTGAAGCGGTGGCCTTCGATTTCATGTAGCTGCTTCATGAACCTTTCCATGTCCCATGAATGGTCTGCACCATAGCCGTAGTCGAAGTTGGGTGCTAAGCTGGCGAGGCTCCACTTCGCCTTGATAATATCGTCATGGTGAGCAGCCAGGAACAGAAATTGCCGCTGTTGGATGATATCAAGTAGGTACAGGCCGTCCATACCGGTTGTCGAGACAGGGGGCCCGGGCCGGAGAAAGCATTCAGAGGATAAACCTGGGTTCGAGTATGGCATATCAAATCCTTGTACAGAGACTGATGCACCTTTACCAAGACTGACACTGACCCAAGTCATGTACTTCTTGCCAGCAGGGTATCTCGTGGTCTCTTCCTCAGTTGCAGCCCGGTAGGTAATATTAATCTCTTCACGGGGGAACTTCACTGTGAGCCTCCTGGTGGTGCTACGAATGACCTTCTCAGAACCAAAGTCAACTGGCAAAGTTATTAGTGGACGTCGGATCCAGCACATGGATATTAAGAACTCACCGTGATGACATTTTCCGAAACCGGTGTTTTCAACCGCAGCTGATAGCGGAAATTCGATGACTAGGCCAAGGAATGAGTCCTTGTCTGTAGATCGTAAGGCTAGCAGAGACGTGGCTATAGTCGTGGGGATACCAAGCTCCTTTCCACCAAAAGTGTTGCCGTTAACCTGGAGAAGACATGGTACCTTCAGCGTAGAAGGCACGTTGTGCTTTGGAGCTAGCTTTGGAGCTATGCGCGTGGGATCGTTGTTCTTAGGCATGATGTCGGTTTGAGTATTTAAAGAAGTGAGAAGAGCTGAACGGGGGCATGAAGATAATCCTTAGGCTATGTGCCTTGTAATTACCTAAGCTAGGGCTGCCGGTGCATGCCCTCGGGATAGTCGTTCAAACGTAGTCCATGGAAGAGAATACTTCTGACTTTGGGTGACAAGACTTAGGTAACTTTGCATGAATTTATAAAGTTGAGCTAAGTTTTGGCAAAGCTCTGTAAATCTTAGACATGTTTCATGAGTTCTTTAGACTCCTTTAGACTCCTTTAGGACCTTGTTCTGCTCTCACAATGTTTGTTGCTGGTTCGTGCGGACCAAGGTACATCCTCACTCCGATCTGGCCCCACTTCTCTCGACGGGAATCACAGCCCCAATTTCAGCCCTCACAACTTTGTTCCTCTTCTCACAATCTCCGAGGCGCGTTGGTGTGACAATACTGTGAGTAAATATTTATTGGGACGGTCGCGTTTCTAACCACCTTTTTCATTTCTAGTCAGCAACCGACAATGTCGACAATGCCGCTGAAGATCGAATCAAATGCAGAGTCCATTGCTCCCGATATCTACCAAAAAACCCTAGACATACACAGGATTGGAGTAGACGTCTGCAAGAATGTTCCACTCCGTCATGTCATCCCAGTTACGATGCCCGAGCTCTGTATAGCTATCACCACCGATATCTTTCACTCGGTCGGCGTTCAGAAAGACGAGGCAGAGGCGTGCTTTAGAGTCACAGCTCAACAAATCAGCAAAGAGAAAATACTTCATGATTCGAAACTTGAGTCTTTCGGAAACATAGACTGGATTCGAGGTCGCTTATCCAAAGTCGAGAGTTTACGGGCGAGGACCGGAGGGATTGTTTGCCCGTCAGCAAACGTCATGGGCTGTATAGTTGCAGCCGTTGCCTATCGCAAGCTTCAGCCTGAGAATGAAGGGTTCTTTCACGAGAATAAAGACTTGGTCAAGGTATTTGGCGAACTTAACGGAATCCAGTGGCTGTCAGTCGCTATTCGAGTATACCACAAGGTTAAGTCGCAGTCGGGTGCGTTCGTCATCGAACTGGACGAAACCTGCCAGGAACCTGTGGTAAAACGACAAAAATCGGAGGGAGGCCCGATTTGGGTTGTCACTACCAGCATGCCTGGTATGAACAAATACGAGAACGTTCTTCGTAACGTCTTATGCCCAGGTGGTCCCGCTGTTCAACCTTCTGGCTCAACGGTTCCAAAGCTAGAGCCAAGCGACAACGCACTTCCATCAGTTGAGCCTAACGACACCACAAACGAGCCGATTACTCTGAGCGACGATGACGAGTCGGAGGACAACCCCATCTCATTACGCGACTACACCCGGCAGATGAAGAACCTTGCAAAGAGACTCGCGACACCCGACAGAGCGATTGCCAGACGGGCACGAAAGGCAATTTTGAAGAAGTCAGAGCCAGAGGTCGAGTTCGACTCCTACGCTCAACTCAAGGACGTGTGGAACATATGTCTCCACAACGGCGTCGCGATCCCGAACAGCCTTCGTGTTCTTGTGGATCATCATTGTACTCCCAGTCAGGTTTTTCACTTGACGGAGCTAGAAAAGGAACATCAGATGGAAATGGAGATTGACGGTTAATGTGAGATTTTAGTGAGCGAGTGGGTAGAAGAGCGGCCTGAGCCACGTCGAGGCAAGTCGACAAGGCGAATTCCACAGTAATGGTTCCCAAGATAGTCGATGGTGTAGAATAAAAAGTCATACTTCACAAAGATATCTTCTAAAACAAGTGTCGTTCCTTATCCAATCATAGTACTGACGTTACTGAAACATACTTGTTACTCCGTTACTCATATGTATTATCACCCTTTGGCTCACAAGTTGAAAGAAAGTGAAGTCTAAGCTTCTTACAAAAGTCACCTCGCATGTCGACTCTTCTTTGGCGAAGGAGGGTGGGAATAAGCCGCTGCGGTGCACTCCAGTACTTGCTCCACAGAAATCGCACCAGCACATACCTCTGCGGTGTGGTAGAACAGTGGTGCAGGGGAAGCACCGCCTGCCAGTGCCAGGGCCATCGATGTTCCGCTGCCAGTGACGCAGCTGCATAAGGTATATAGTCTGAAGTAAAACCACTCCAAGCACATGGGACACGACAAGAAACTGGGGTGTGGTCAGGTGGACACATACCCAACCCTATGAGAAAGGTGGTCATCTTACAGAGGCTACACCGTTCGAACCCAGTCAACGACCCCTGACGAGGGTGAGACCATTCCTGACCAAACTTTTTGGATTTTTCAATGCTTTGACTTCACCATAGTTCCTGTTCAAACCCACGAAAGCGTTTATTCATTTTTTATTGCGATAGACATCGCATCGCGCCGTGAGCTATGTTAACGTCAGCTGCATTGTGGTAGTTCGTGATGTGTTTTCTGCTGCCACACATCACCACATCAGACCTGAAACACAACATCATGTTTGCAATCTGATATCACTTCTTCCTGGAGCGCTTCTTTTCAGATAATGTTGAGCATATGCAATTAAGCAATCTGATAATCATAAAGCACATGTAGGCCTGGTTTCGCACCAACCGCCAAATGCGCTGTGGCTTTCGACCACACCTTGTTTTTGCTTGCAATGCGATTTTTCTCTGCTGGAGATCACATCCAGAAGTTATCAGAGTCAACAATAGGTATCGAAGTCTATCAAATTCAAATGCCACCTCGCGCTTCCAGTGATGCACTCACTCCGAGCGACAGACCGACAACTCTGAGAACAACCTCGCCGCTTGGTCCTAATCACATCCAAGACCGCCTTGTTGAACAATATCGCGATTTGTATTTTCGGTGCAATCGATAATGAGAGCATAGATCTTTGAAATTAGAACTACTTATGACGCGAGTATGGACCTTGGTTCCAAAATGGCAAACCGTTGACTGAGCATCTCACGCACTTGAGTTTGATGCAGCAGACAATGTTTTCTGGGTCGTCGGCCGATTCTCGGAAGTCCAGACCAGGATCTCCCACGCGTTAAATCCTAGCACTCCATTTCTTGACCATTCTCAGTAAGTAAAAGAGTGAGATCAAGAATATCCTCGTGAAGAGGTCAAGAGTTGTGGTTGTCGTGAGATGTTAGATTTATGGGTCTTGTTGATGGTGATAGGATGGAGGCCCACTCGGGTCCACAACCGCCGACTACATCCCATCAACTCATCTCAGCCTTGTCATTCTGAAGAGCACCAAGGGTTGAGGCGCACGTTATCAGTTTTTCTTGATTCTCGTCGTGGAAATTGCCAGCAGAAATTTCATGAGTCGAAGATCCTGCATCTAAACAGCCTGTTCTCACAGCCACAAGTCTCAACTGCAATTAACACATCTGTACCAGTGAAATTCAATCTTGCACAACCACCTTGAGTATCACTCTGGCCAGCCTTCGTCGATCAGTTCGGTAGAGGCATGCACGGCGGCCGCTCCCAGCATTTCTCCAAGTCTCAGCTTACTCGCCATGTCTTTGCAGCGACTGATGATTCTAGACGAAAAAGACATTTCAGGACACGCTTGTATCGTCAACAATTGTGATTTTTCTTCGTCTTGCCTTACCATTTGATGCAGAAAGAGTCGCTCACTATCTTGACAAAGTGTGGTGTCGTGCTTTTAGCAATAGGTCAACACACCCTTTGGCGCGTGTCATGTGGAGCTTGAAGCAGAATGGCATGTGCCATATCGCAGTTGTTTAGTCACAGCAGCAAAGCGCCAAATGCGCGTGACTAACCAAGCATACATAATCTACAGTATGCTTCTCAATCGCCATCAATAAACCCTGGTTGTGTAATTGGTAGCATTTCGCCGTGTACGGTCGATCCGATATCACCGTTCCGTGTTCATACACGGATTCACTGACAAGGAATAGCGGTTCAAATCCATTTGACTCTTGTATTCAGTATCATAGATTTCAATGGTTATCTACCCCAATATGGCTCTTCTGTGTTAACAATACCACTCAGCCCCGGGTGGTGCAGTTGGTTAGCACATTATCTTTGCCTCCCCACTGTTACCCCCTGTGGTGCAGTACACGGATCCATTAGGTTATCTTGAGGCAAAGGCAAAGGTCACGAGTTCAATCCTCGTTCCGGGGATTTGTTTTTTGCATTCGGTTTTGTATAACACTTGCGTCGTTGGATAATGTCTGCACTGGATAATACTGCCCATGAGAAAAGCCCGTTCACTAACAGATAATCCCTTTTATAACTCTTTGTCTTTCTTCCGCGCCTTAGGTGAGAAGTCCTTCGCATAACTCAGGCATACGCAAGCATCAGCTATCAGTTCCATCAACTCGAAACAACACTCTCATAAATTCAGCTCAGGCAGCATACCGAAGACATACACAATTGACTAAGATCAACCCACTTGGTGAAGTTTGACTCGCATCTTGCACCATAGCATGTCAGGACACGGGTTACGTTGAGGCTGTCGGAGGTTCTCTCTGTTATAATTTGTTTGATCAGATCAATGCGAAATATCGCCGCTGGTCAAAGCAGCCAGTCCAGCTACATAGCTCCAGGATAACTCTAAAGAGGCAGTGCGAAGGTGGGGGTTTGAATTCTTCTCCAAGGACTTACTTTTTCCCAATAGATACCGAAACGTCACTTCTTTATTTCAATAACACTACTTGGCCCTGGTTGGTGCAGTTGGCTAGCACGTCGTCGTATTTACCACGGTTGCACTTATGATCGCCGTTCTGCTGTCATACACGGATTGACTGGCGAATGTTACCGGTTTGAATCCAGCACTAGAGGATTCTCTTTTTGTCAATTACCATCGAAAGCTCATTTCCAAATCCTGGCAATCGCAGCGTGTCTGGCCAGAGCGGTTAACATTGTGGTTAGTCGTGATGTTGCTGCTCGGGCAGGATGATCTTCTCGCAACAGAGGCACGTATGCTTACTCTGCCAATACTTATTTATACAAATGCTATACTTTAATGTTAACAATACCACTTGACCCTGGTTGGTGCAGTTGGTAGCACATTGCCTCCCCCTACTGTTACCCTCTGTGGTGCAGTACTGACTAACTTTCAGTTGAGCCAAAGGCAAAGGTCACAAGTTCGAATCTTGTACCGGGGATTTCCTTTTTGTATTTATTGTCGCTTAATAAAAACACGCCTGTGTTAATAAATAACGCCTATCTGCGCTAGTTTATATTTATATAAATAGTTTAAATA
>JABEEJ010000156.1:0-159667 GCA_013363135.1 Fusarium brevicatenulatum
AGAATGTCAGGGGTGATAAAATAAGGTAGACACTCTTTCCTCCCTTTGACAGCTGTTTAAAAACCCCCCCCCTCCCGCTATGGTTAGGTAGGCCTTAGGGTCCACCAACTCATAGGGGAGGTAGATAAGGGAAAACTTCAGCCCTCTATCCTAAGTGATGAAAAAGCTTAGGCAATTTAGTCCAAATTTAGGGGAGTCTTCACTAAGTTTATTTTGGCAACCTCTTCTAAAGTGTCATAAGTACTTTCTTGCTCCCGTGAAAAAAGTATATCTTTGATGGCGTAACTATCAAGAGTATATATTGACTACAGGCAACACGGTGTCTATTCTGCAATGAGGGGATAAAACCTAATCTCTGTTTGTGCCGAGTCCGCTTACTACTTGTACCTGATCGAGATATCATCGATATTGCCTGCAGCAGGCGGAAGGCGGGGGTGGGTTAGATAGACGCTCCTCCTCGTGCAAGCACCCAGATTCTATCTCGTGATCAAACCAAATTGTCTCACATAAGGCGCAAGAGATGCATAAGACCATCAATATTGTATTGTATTGTTAATGCAAGTATAGCTACAATTCTATTCTTTGGGTTTTCCGCCCTTCAACGAACGCCTCAACACCGATGCCTTGAATTGCACGTTTCAGTTGTCAATGGCCTTGCTGGCCGATGCCTTTTGCTTCCTCAACCGAGCCTTGCGGTCCGAGATTTGCTTATCGAGCTTGCCGTCGTCGGCCTCTGGGAGCTGCTTCTGCTTCTTGGCCTTCTTCGTAGGGGCGGCGGCGGCGGTCTCAGCCTCGTCGGTGTTGTCGAGAGACTTGCGCTTCTTTCCAATGTTGGGCTTCTCACCCTTGGCCGCCTCGCTCTCGGCAATGACGTCCTTCTCGTCAACCCAGAGCTCATCGGTCAACCAGATGGGAAGGGCGGTGGTCTCGGGGCCCTTGATGTAGATGCTCTTCATGTTGCGCCACTTCTGGGGAATCCACTTCTCGATCATGCCGGCGACAACGGCATCGACGTTCTCGGCGATCTGCTCGGCGGTCCAACCGGAGTAGCCAATTCGGATCGAGGTGTTTGTTGAGGGGGTCAGGCTGACGAATGCAGAGTCGATGGCCTTCTGAACCTCCTTGGCGATCTCGGCGGGAGTGCCTGCGTTGACGGTACCCTCAGTCTTGACACGCTTCTGTCGCTTGCCATCGACCTTGGGGGCCTTAGCCTGCAGGTTAACAGGGACAGGTCGCTTCTGCGTTGTCTTGTAAAAGGTCTTTCCCAAGATCTTGGGTAATCTGTTGATGATGCGATCGTCACCGAGGAAGATATCCGCCTCGGCGAAGAGCTTCCTCTGCGCCTCGTACTGGCTGTACTTGGCCTTGAGCTTTCCGTAGTCGATGACACGAGTGATGCGCTTGCCCAGCTCGGCGGGGAAGTCCTCAGAGGCGACGATGTTCTTGTAGGCGCGCTGGGGCTCGGCGGTGATGAGGCAGATGGTGGTCTCTTCGTTGTTGAGCGAGTGAGGGAGGGAGATCTTTCCGGGCTGCAGACGCGCCTTGTCGACGATGTGGCGCTTGGTCGTCAGGTTGAGCCAGATGGGTGTCGTGGTAGGATCTTCATCGTCGTCGAGGAGATTGCGCTTTTCAGACTCGCCGGCCTTTTGCTTGGCAGCCTTCTTGATGTGTGCGAGAAGAGCCTTTGAAGCTTTCAAGGTCTACAGGGAACTCGTTAGATGTGTTGTGCCATTGGATTCTTGGGGGAAACAAACCTGATCAGGGTCAATTGCTGTGACGGCGGCAGCGCCGGGAGCGACAACTTCTTTTGAGGGCGCCATTGTTGTCGCAAAGTTGTAGATGGGATGGGGATGCAACAAAAAAGTTCAGTTTGATACGATAGTGGGGGCTTTATCAGTAGCTCGAAGGAAAAATAATTTTTTTCCTGCGATGGTTGGTTCTGTCGGAATATGCAAGTCCCGGGCTCCGGTCCAGGGTCTCTTAGCGGCGTTTAGATGTAAAAAATACTGGACAGACACTGACGATATGATTTTGTACAACATGGGCTATGAATTAGTTTCTCGGTCATAGCTTCAGATGGTTCTGAGATACTACTCTTGTATGATTGTAAATCTGTCTCAGAGTTCTATAAGTCAGCATTTTATGCATTAGACCTTTACTGACCTATTCAACTGCGTCTGTATCCTTTTCTTACAGCCTACGGGGAGTTTTTAGCGGCGGGGCGGAGTTGTAGGATCCGCTGATTGTCGCTCTCACGTTATTTCATATGAGATCCTCCCGGTTGTTCCTTGCTGGGCTTACAAGATGATGAGCTTCTGAATCCTACAACTAAACATCTCTCGTTTCTTGGTCTGTCTTTGTATATAAAACTGTACTACTTCTCTCTCATACCCTTTACATAATGTCACCCGATCTGCAAGATCCTGCCAATAGGAGAGCTTCATGTGATCAGTGTAGTATGTCCGCCCACCTTTCCCGCTTACACTTGGGGTCCAAACTTATATTGCGCATGCTGATCAATCTGCAAGGACAAAAGAAGCTCAAATGTGACGGGAGCTATCCATCTTGTGGACGATGCTCTACGCTTGGAGAGCTGTGCAAGTTCTCGGCTCGTATGCCTATGGGAAGACCTAAGAAGAGGAAGATAGTCTCCGAGAATGAAGCCCAAGAGAGCAGTGCGAGTAGAACTTCGCCGTCGACTTTGGAGATGAGTATTGGGAGTGACACTGGTAGCGACATGGGACGAAGAGGGAGCTTTGATCCGTGCCAACATATGTCTGAAGATGTGCCGTTGGATCTGTTACCTCTTGGGTGAGTTGACTGAATCGTCACCTTGATGGGTGAGCTGACTCAGATCTAGTAACGAGACAAATGTTGACCCGAAGCTATTGGCATTTGAATCTGATCCGGGCCAGCAGACTTGCGCTTGTCTCGCGAGCTTATACTTGTCACTAGAAGAAGTACGGAAAGCAGATGATTCACCCTTTACAGCACGACTATCTGTTCTGCGGCATTTGACCACAACGGCAGCGGGGATCATACAGTGCCAAGTATGTCCAACGAAGTTCTTATGGGCAATGCAGAATGCTCAACTACTCAACACGCTCATTATATCCTTGGCGGAAGGATATAAAAAGATTGTAAAGTCAGTCGAGGACGAAACGAAACGAGCTCAAGATGCTGGAGAATCAAAAGAATTATGTATCACTGAAGGTCAAAAGTTAGAGGCGCCGTCACAAAACGACGGGTTAGGATTCTCGCTGAGCCTGGACCCTCAAGACTGGAAAAGCATTGCGAATAAGGCTATCAAATCCGAGCTTTTCGGCACAGCGCATACGAGCTCCATGTCATTCGTGGCGATGTTACAGTTGATGGAGGACAGACAGAATCTGTGGCATTCAGGAACAAGCCATGTACCGCCGGGTATAGGGCATCGGCTGGCACATCAGATGCATGATAAGGATCCGCATTGTGTGTCGGTTGTTAAGCATACGAGGGATATGATAAGTCATTTGTTGGCGGATGTTTGAGTGGTTGTTTTGATACCCAAAATCAGGAGCGCTAGCTTTCCTTTGGTCTGATTTACAGCCTTCATGGCTTAGTGCTTCCGATATCCTACAGTAGTCATGATACACGAATGTGAGGAAACGAATACTTTTACTGAAAACAGGTGTTGGCCCAACCGCTGAAATCAGTCTCAAAACCGCTCACAATGGTATGCCTTGACTGTGTAAGACAAGCTCAGAGCTTTGGAACCAGCATATCATTGGTTCGCCAAACCAACAGACAGATGTAGGGATATTATTCTCCATTTATCATGCAATGCAACTTTATCAAACGATCCGATAGGACTGGACCCTGGACAATTCTGCTGTGCCGTACGCATTCGGATGTCAAAACCACATCTGGTAGGCAGAGCGTGGCATGATATTCTGCGTGTGTTGGTTCAAGTACACAAGTAGAGATAAACAACGCAACTGTGAATTGACAATCTGCTGTCTTCCTACATGACGAACTATCCGTGCAAGAATGGCAGAAGAAAATAACTCTCAACCAGCTCAGGCTGTCACCGATGTTTCTGGTCTTCTTCCTCCTCAGCATTGGGCTGAAGTAGCTGAGGTTCGTATAAAACGAGGTTTGTCAGGATCATGCCACTAATGACAGTCTAGGAGATGGGCGATACGGACTCTGCTCTGGGAGACGACACCGCCGAGTCAACGGCGTCCATCACGTCAAGTATTCTGCAGTATAGAAATATCAATGGGAGAACTTACCATCATGATATTGGGAATGCGCAGTATTGGTATGTTGTCCGAAGACTTTACGGTGCGGGATTAATGGACATAGGGGGACCAATGATGAGAAGCAGAATGAGTCGATGGACATCAAGTAAGTTTATCAAACATAGGATGGAGATGAGTGCTGATACGTGTAGTCATCATGTTTTGACGCTGGTTTTGGACGGCGCGCTGTATCTTGCGCCGATTCCCAAAGATATCAAGGTCCGGCGCCACTGTGAGCCTTAGTGTGCCCTGCTGAATTTTATAGAATGCTATTGATATCGGTACAGGAACAGGTGAGCTTCGGAAAATCAGTTGGACTGGTTGCAGTCGGAGCCGGTTGCTGCTCAAGTGAGCTTAGGCTACATCCAGACCGCGCCCGAGTTGTATTCTAGGTGAACTGATGCTGACATGACACTCTACCTTAGGTATCTGGGCTATGTAAGTCCTTATGATCAAATGACTAAGTGGTTGAAATTAACTTATTTCAAAAGCGACTTTGCAGATAGCTTCCCGGACGCACAGGTCATAGGCACTGACGTATCACCGATCCAACCGGGCTGGATCCCTCCTAACCTGCGATTGTAAGGAGCTTATACATAGCTACAAGCGAATCTAACACTTCGGTAGCGATATTGAAGACTGCACTCAAGAGTGGACGTTCGCTCCCAACTCGCAGGATTACATCCACTTTCGCTGGCTTGTTGGGAGTATCGTCGACTGGGACCGGCTGTTTAAAGAAGCATATAGATGTCTTAAACCAGGTGGATATATCGAAAGCCACGAGGCCCTTTCCAGAATGGACTGTGATGACGGGAGTATCACCGAGAAGAGCGCTATGCACCAGTGGGGAAAGTTCTTTGTTGAGGGGGGGAAGAAGATCGGTCGTTCGTTTACTATAGTTGAGGATGGAGTTCAGAAATCTGCTATGGAGGAGGCTGGGTTTGTCAATATTGAGGAACGTGACTTCAAGGTAAGTAAATATCTCTTAGAGGCCATTTGGCCTGCACTTACAAATCCTCTCTGATAGGTTCCCATTGGAGGTTGGCCGAAGGATGCGAAGATGAAGGAAATCGGCAAGTATGCACAAGCTACTCTTGAGCAGGACATCGAGGGTTATGTATTGTTCATGGCCAACGCCGTGGAGGGCTGGACGAAAGAGGAGGTTGAGGTGTATATATCGATGCTGAGAAGGGAGTTGAGGCAGGGAAACATGCATCCTTATTATTGGCAGAAGGTTGTCTGGGCCCAAAAGCCAAAGGAGTAAGGCTATTTAGGTACAAATTTCTATCTATCATTATTCATAACGCTGGCAACAGCATTCGAAAAGGGCTATGGCTCACAGTCTAGTAAGATCCCATTCTTTCTTCTATCAGCGCCGTAAACTTGACCATCTCTGGAGAGCACGGCTCCAGTACTTCTTTCAAGACAGGCTTCCACCACTCCTCCATCCCAGGACCAATTCCAATAGCAAAAGCGTATTCCACAAACTCAGGATAAAACCCACTCAACTCCCAGTCGATGATCCCTGTGATGGTGCTTCCTTCAACCATGATATTACGCGGTGATAGATCGCCATGCGTAAGAACGAAAAGCCCAGTTGATTTACGTCGTTGCCGTTCTAGCACTTTCTTCCATTTCCAGCGTTGAATCGATCCACCGCTAAGTCTGTCGAGACACCAATTATCAAAAGCTTCCTCATCCTCAAAAGGGCCGCAGTGTCTAACGAATGTGGTGTTGTATATGTCGCGGGTTGGCTGTTTATTAATTCGGCCAATGTACGGCTGTGTGAATGTTCTCATATGCTGAATTTGTGCTCGAAGTTGTCCTTTGATAGACCTCTGCTCAGCTTCAGACATGTTCTGCCATACGTCCACGAGTGGCACACCAGGTACACGCTCGCTAACCATAACGCGTGCAATGGGTCGTTTGGTGATAATATTGTAGACTCCGCGGACCTTGGGAGCCAACACACCATGTGTTGCGGCATAGTGCATCATATCGGCTTGAGAGCGGTCGATGCCATCTGGGCTGCTGACCTTGAGTGCGAGTACTTCGCCATGGGAGTTTGTATGCTCTAAAACTCGATTTCCCCAGTAGTTATGGATCTCTTTACCAACAACTGCATCAAGATAACTGCACTTCAAATATTTGGGAAGCGTATCTTGTTCGTCGCTCCCTTTCCCAGCCTCCATCTCGTCTGGCTCCTCTTGTTCTGCTTCTGAGAGGCTTGCCATGTTGATAGATGGGTTATGATGGGGTGGGTCTTGATATGAAGAGAATTTTAACTTTGAGAAGGAGGGCATATAAATGATTAAAAGAAATTGGTATATTTGTGTTTCTTGACGAGTAATTATCGTGCATAACATCAACCCTCAACTTTACTGACCAACCTCCTCTTTATACCCCTGCAGAGTTCACCAATAGCAAGCCAATCAGTACAGAAAGTTGAGCAAAGAACAAGAAATCACCCACTCCGTAATTTTTAGATAAGAAAGACTTATCATGAATTAATAGGAAAATACCTGAGATAAAGCCACTGAACACACTCGATATACACGATCCTACTACATGGGATAGGATAGAGAAGCACAAGAAGAGCCTCCTTGTACGTCCAGATTAGTAACAACCCCAATTTTGACCACGAATCAGCTCGAGCCGGTCTAATGGTAGGTAAGGAGTGTCCGGGAATACATCCGGACATTGAACAGCGCTTGGACGATCGAGAGCACGAGTCGTACAGAGGGGAAAGACAGTTCTAATTGACTCGCGTCAGGTTCTCCTAAGCAACACTCAGGGGTAGACATAGAGACCAAGTCCCGCAGGTGTCAAAGATACAGTAGGAAGTCAATGACATGCATTCCTTCATCGAATGCCCAAAGCGCTCAGCTGAAAGATCATTACGGCGTGGCTGAGTGATATATGCAGTTTCCACTGGCCTCAGAATGTGATAACTGACCAATGGATCTTTCAGCTCTTACACACATTTACAGCCAAGAGGGTGTCCTGATAAGGAATGCTTGATGTAGATACTTTAGTAGTTGTAATGTAGATTCAGATATGTACTGTGAAGTAGAGACAATTCATCGATGACGTTAAAGGAGAGAAACAATAACTTTTACCACTCATTAACAACCTCTCCATTCAAATCAACCTCTATAAAACATCGTTTCAAACCCAAGCGTTTCATGTTGACGAGCTCGTTGTGGATAACTATAGTGATTCCGGTCGCATTGGACTCTTCGTATTCGTTGCGGGGTATTTCTACCTGTCTTGGCCATCACACAGGCACGGACGGTGATGGACGATAAGGGATCGGCTCGAATAGCCAACGATTTACGGATAGCCGCCTGAGCGTTCCGATGCTGCACAAGGCCTATTTGGGACGTGAAGCAAGGAGCCTGACTTCTTATTAGCAACGATACCCATGGCACAAGACAAGTCACTGAGTCAAGTTTCGGAACGTCTCGTTTTTAGGAGACAGAAATATCCAAACAAATTTGGTATTAGATAACCCGAAACTTCAGTCGTTTATTTCTCGCCCCCTCCATCAAAAGGTCGAGTTACTTGACCCAATTTAAGAACACACTTACAGATTCATTCATCCCAGACACCACCGGATTTACTTTCTCTGCCGTCTCAAAGGTGACGCAAGGTATTTGAGGAGTGCGGTTACCAACTTCTGGTTATGTCGACACCGCCGTCGAGAACACCTGGCAGGCTGGGATGATGCCTGCTTGGGCAAATGGGCTGAGGGGTCCGGACATTGATAGTTGTTCGTGATGGTTATGTTTCCATTGATCTGATTCCCGGGACAGGTGGCGCCAATATGGGTGCTTGAGTTTTTGAGATCGCAGTTGCTGTTGATGTTGGTCGGATGGACCACAAATTGGGCTTTGTCGTCCTGTGAAGCCATCCCCACCATCATGAAGCACGAGCGGCCTTGTTGCCAAATTGGTTGGATTGGATGGTGACACTAAGGGCAAATGGATTTTCATGTGACAGATTGATTGTGAGCCGACTCGTGATTTGAGAGGGCTTAACACCCTCTTCCATGCAGGTCTCATCCCTGCCTGCATGTTGGGGGCCTCATTTCTGCAAACTCGCCAAAATCACACACAATCACACCACTGATCAGATAGCAACATATGAGGTTCTGTAAGAGCTTCGAGATAGTCTATTAATCATATTGTATTCATTGATATCGAACGAAAACATTGTTACCTTAGCTTTCAGACCCCTATTGTTAAGATAGGCAACTGAAGATGCGAAATCAACGGATCAATTGCCATGTCTCAACACTCGAGGAGTACTGATAATATATGAAAGGTTTCTTTCAATTGGTCATACATATGTACTGTTGAGACAGGTACATGAGAGGCGTGCACATAATATGTATGTGATACAACGATTGTAGCCTGCGGATTAGCCAGATGCCTTGCGTTGTTCTCCAGCGTCACAAACTCATCACAATGTCTACCAAAGATAGTACTGAAGGAATAGAATACCTTCTAAGTCTTATAGAGGGCCATGGAGTTTTCCCAACTGTTCTTCAAGCTACGGGATCGTGTGTCCTCCCATGGCATCCATCCACACCAGCACGTCACACAAGTTGTCAACCAACAGTGGCGTAGCAAACTGAACCAACACGATCAACTTGATCAGGCACTCTCTCCGTATCAAGTACTTCCTTGATTTGAAAGCTGAGTCCGTAAAAGTTACTCTGTCTCGGAGAATCTTTGACGTGAGTCCCTTTCGTGGCCGAGTCCCCCCCTTCCGAACAGCCCCCAAAAGTTCACCTACTCTCTTCTACTCTTTCCTTTACGTGAAGGTCTTCTCGTTGCCCGTGTTTGAGTTGACAGAGGCCATAAACTAATGGAATACAGGAACAAAACATTCATTTTGTCTAACTCCGACAAAAGACCGCCCAGTTGGTTACGATAGTCAACTTCCATCCATAAAGCCGATACTAAACTCCTATCGACACTGGACCTTTGAGGCTCGTTGTCAGGGGAGTACTTTCGGCGCCTGAACATCACAAAGACTTCTCTCTTTACTCTTCAAAACTTGACAGTCACTTTCAAGCCTCTATCTACCCTGCCCAGACGAAAATCAATACTCAATACGACGCAACCCTCCTGAAGTGCAAGTCTCTACTTCACAACCGTACCCAAGAACTCTCGTCTCTCTCACGAATTTCTGGGTGTATTTACAGACCGACTTATTGCCAACGTATCAAAATCTTTTCACCGGTAGCCTTATTCTGCCGTGTTACTCTGCTTCGCCCCCTCGAGGTGCCTTGGGTTTCACCGCAGTCTGACATATGAGGCTCTGCTGTCTATCTTTTACACTTTTTCACAATTTCCTTTCACAATGATGCCTAAACCTTGATGCCATACTCACATCTTGGCCTTCTTTTCCGGTCGCACCTTTTCACAATTTTCATAATCTGCGGTTGATTCCTATGCCACGTTAGCACAACCATAATTTTCTCCTGCATTCTGACACACCACCCGACGACGACATCGTCGTCGATGTAGCTATTCACGGCTCTTTGGCATCTTCACCGCTCTTTGTCGCGACGGCCTTGCTTTCAAAATTGAGGCTATCATGGCAGAGATTCTTGGGGTCGCGGCGTCGGCGAGCCAGCTTGGTGTTGCATGCTTTTCTCTGATAGATGTCATGAGAAAGATAAAAGGGGGAGCGTCGACGCTGAAACGTTATCATGAGCAGCTCCAAGAACTTCAGAGCCTTTCTACCAGCATCTCTGAGAACCCCCTTCTTCAGACCCCTGAGATTGGGACGCAGACTGACGCTCTTCTTTTTATCATCAACAATAACTGTTTGAACTCTTTGTTACGCAAGGGGCGAGTCCTTCGTACTTGGGGCTTTCTCTATAAGGAGCAAGATCTTCTTGATATCTTTGTCAGACTTGAACGGCAGAAGAGCAACCTATCACTCGCTATCGAACAGATCCAGTCTAGAACGCTGTATCAGATACAAACAGATATACAGATCATGTCTGGAAAGAAAGAACAAAGCCCTCCAACCCAGGGCGCTGTTTCTCGAACACCGTCCGGGTTTCTCGTTCGTAAGGACTCTTCCAAGAGTACCTCTTCTTCTAGCAGCCAAGCAACTGTTATCAACCTAGAAGCCATCAACGACTCGATTAGAAAGATTCGGGCTGAGGTTGCTCCTCGGTATACGATGCCGCGAACCAATCCGTCTACCACGACGGACAAAGAGTTCTTCGAAGATCCCGATCCTCGATTCTCAACCCACTACAGCCAATCTGGACCCTACAACTACAAGCTTGATGATGACACTGGACCGCAATGGATTAGCCCCTTCGCGGGTCCTGGGTGCAAACAAGAGAACAGAAAGATCTACGACATCAACGTTAGCGCCTCGAAAGAACTTGCCCAGAACCCCCCTATTCGATGCACCTACCACAATCCGATCAAAATTGGAAAGGGTGATCAGATCAACAAAAACCTCATTCTGATTGACCAAGACGACGAAGAACATGAAGATTTGAAAGGATTCATCTTTCCGGACATGCGTGGTGACAAGTGGATTCATCCAAATGTCATTGCCTGCTCTTCAGAACATGGAGAAGACAGCGTCTCTAGACAGTTCAATGGCGTTGATATCCGGATCAAGAAGAAGAAGCAGAAGAGGAACACTGGAAAGACGGAGAAGAAGGTGAAGAAGGAAAAGAGGGAGAAATAGGAGATGAGGGCCTTCAGTATATGGAAGGGCTGGTCCAAGTACACTGAGTAAACTGTTTGGTAACCTTAGTCATGTCTTGCTATACAAAATGTTGATTTCAGTCAAGGAGAGATTCTCGCGGTAGGAACAGGTAGCCTTGGAAGTAGATCACTATGGTTGAGAGCTTTAGTATATGATATTCGCATCTGAATATGTCGCCGTTGACTGTGGCGAACAATTGGCTACACGTGGATATTCGAAGTTCGCTATCCTTTTCCACGTGAAGCCTCAGAACTTGAATAGGTCGATAGCATTAAAGTCACCCCTCACAGGCTCACAGAATAGCGATGAGCTACGAAGCTGAGGCCACATAACTTATATATGGCATGGCCAGAAATGCAAAAGTTTCCGATGATTCTCAAGATGATAAGCCCTTCGAAAGCCGGCTTGTCATTGCAGCTGACATTGAGCTCAATCTTATGGTTGATCGACCTAATCTGACAACGCCACGTGTTTCGCATGCAGCCCATCCGGATACCCCTCTATTCAAGATCACGGCGATTACTCAAAGAGAGCATGACATGAGTTCAACCTTACCAAGTCAATTGCTGTGTCTATACAAACGAATCCTACAGTCTCATGGCCGATCCATTATCTATCGGGGCCAGCGTCCTGGCATTCATTGGCCTCGCCGACCGCATCATTCGCACATGCAAGCACTACATCGAGGCTATTGAAGATGCTCCGAAAGACATCCAGATGATATTGGGCGAGGCAACCTCTCTAAGAGCTATCATCGACAGCATTGGCGAATCAAGCGCGACAAGTCTCGTGCCAAATCTTCACGAACAAAATGGACCTATCAAGTCATGTTATAGCTGTCTTGCTTCACTTGAGGCTCTTCTCCCGCCGAC
The DNA here is from genome assembly GCA_013363135.1 of Fusarium brevicatenulatum. NCBI lineage: Eukaryota > Fungi > Ascomycota > Sordariomycetes > Hypocreales > Nectriaceae > Fusarium > Fusarium brevicatenulatum. Next base: position 11,906 of record JABEEJ010000156.1, read on the forward strand.
TATGGGCCAATCTCAGACAGGCAAACGGCGTAAGCTGACGTTGGTTGATCTGGCGTGGCCTTTGAAGCAATCGAAAGTCAGGAAGCTGTTGGCAGAGATATCGCACCATAAAGCTACCTTATTGCTGGCTATGTCTGGTGACATGAGGTAGGCCTCAGGTCGCTTTGACGAAGTTGAGGCTAACGGATCCTATCTAGTCGGGACCTAAAGGAAATCAGAGCAGGGATTGAAAAATTACAGGGAACAGTCTCAGGTTTGTGATTCTCATTGATGCCTGGCACAAACTGACGCCCTCAAAGAATCCGAGACTCGTGAGATTATCCGATGGCTTGAGCGAACCAACCCCTCATCTCTTCACAACATAGCGTTCAGTAAACATGAACCCCTGACAACTGCATGGGTTACCAATTCTTCCCAGTGGAAGAATTGGGTGTCATTGGAATCTGAGACCAGACTCATGTGGATATATGGGCTGCCTGGTGCTGGAAAAACAGTTCTGGCATCACATGTCATCGAAGAGCTCGAGAAGCTGTGCGAACCTGTCGACGGTAGTTTCTGCAGCTACTACTACTGCCACTACTCTCATAATCAGGACGAAACGGTACCATTCCTGAGCTGGATCATTGGCCAGGTATGCCGGCAAATTAGCTGGATACCACCTGAGTTAAAACGACTTCATGACCGTGGTTGCGAGCCTACAAGCGCGGACTTGGAACAGGTTCTAGAAATGATATTGCAGAAGCTCGACAGTCTCTATATCGTCATCGATGCGGTTGACGAGAGCACTCCCCGGGCAGAGCTTCTGTCACTAATCGAGACAGTGACAGTCGATGGGCGGTTTGAAAAGATTAGGATACTAGCAACGAGCCGGCAATACTTTGATATAGAGCAATCATTGGGGGAGATATCAGAAAGTATCTCAATGTCAAATACCATGGTGGACGCTGATATTCGACGGTTTGTACATGCTCGACTAAGGTCAAGTCACCGACTGAAAAGATGGCACGAGCGATTCGACGAAATTGAGGATATACTTGCCGCCAAGGCACAAGGAATGTGAGAGCCCTAATGGGAACCCGTTTAAGAACCATGATTCATTCAGCTGTACTAACTCGACGATACAAGGTTTCGGTGGGCTGAATGCCAAATTCAAGCCATCGAGCGACTTCGCGACCAATCGAAACTACAACAACTCCTTTCCAATCTACCCAAAGATCTGAGTGAAACCTACGTCAGGATTTTTGAAGCGATACCTGAGGATGATAGACGGCTCGTTCGTTGTATTCTCACTTGGGTCATAGGCCATTCGCAGGCTGCTTGGCTCTATCATGTTGGCGTCAACGCGAACTTGCTTCTGTCGGCTGTTGCATATGAGCATTTCGGATACGAAACCGAGGCTCAAAGCTCCATCATAGACCTCGAATACCTGCAAGAGATATGCAGCTGCCTCATAACAGTTCGATACGTTCCCGGGAACATTTTCAATGGCTGGCAGGACGACTCTGCTGAATTGCAGGCTAGAGAAGCAACTGGCGGACAAGATCTCTACGTATCTCTCGCTCACTACACAGTCCTGGAGTTCTTGGTATCACCGCATGTCTTTCAACCCAACTTAGCTTTCTTTGCCATGTCTCCCGAGCTGATTCGACTGAAGTTTGCAAAGAGTGTCCTGAAACAAGCCCTAGCGGCTGATCCAGAAGGGACAAATGCTGATTGGATTCACGACCGTGAAGCCTATTGCCTTACACTCGGCTGCACTTTATATATGGATGACACTCTCGCAGATTCTGATCTCCAGGACATGTTCTTGCGGTACATCAATCCTTGTGCCCCACACTATTCGCGATTCGAAGCTATTCAGTTCAAGATTGTGCAGAGTGATGAAGACTCTCGCTGCTACTTTCTCCGACACATCCCAGCTCGAATCGAATGGGCCACGACGGAAAATGAGGTTGGCGGATTAGGAGTAGCCCTGATGAATCTTCTTTTGCTTCGGCATCAGTCTATGCAAAGGGAGCTTATGCCGTTGATCAGAAGACTACTTTCCGGGAGACAGGTACAAGAGCTTCTGAATGCCACAGTGACAGCTACTTTCCTTGATGAAGCTGATGATGAAGATGAAAACGGGAACCAGTTATGTACAAATGTATTGCATGGAATGGTCTGGGAGATAGTACGGTGGCGGCATATCTTTCTTGACGATGAGGAGCTTTCCGAGTCTTTTGATATGTTATGGCGCCATTTGGGGTAGATATGAGACTGCGCCTTTGTATATGGAGAGATGAATATCAGACTACCGACGGAGACAAACAAAAGTTATGAGTGTCAGAGCAACAGCCACTTTTTGGAAAAAGATTTGGATGAGAGTGGGAAACTTTATACGGAAACATAGTGGGTGGAACGGTCTGGGGAATGCAGTCTTTCTTGACTATGAGGAGTTCTTGGAACCTTTGATAGGCGATGATACCAGTTCAGTTAGACAAGAACTATAGTCACTTGTATGGCATATTCACACATTCATGTTATGATTGTATTGGTCTTTAATTATACCAAAGCATTTAGAGAGTGACTCGTCCTGTTTCCGCCCACGTGACATGTCACATGCACTAGAGGAATTTGTTCCGCGCCATGATAAGACCAATTTTTCGACTTGTGACTCGGCGCAAAATCGCTGAACGACTAAGTACTTTTATCAAAATGAATTTCTTCAACCCATTTTCCCGATCTGGGGCTCAATGGACGTTTGTAGGCCATACATCATCATTTCCAGATGTAGACGATGATGCAGGCAACTTGGCAAAACATCGGTTGTGTAACGGAAAATCAATACCAGGCTGCAGAGCATTTCACATACCAAAGGAAGATGTCTCTTCGTCAAAAGAAGTCCCAGTTGGAGACGACTCTACGTTGGAGTCATTTATGGATCAGGTGCTTGTGTTTCAATACAAAGGCAAATTTCATGCAATCGATCATGTGAGCAAATATCTATAAGAAAATTGTTACAGGGGCTAACAAGGGTAGTCATGTCCGCATAGCCAATATCCCCTTTCGAAAGGGACGCCGTTTGATATTGAAGACTTTGGCGTTGTGCTTAGCGCTGGAGTGTCATGTCCAAATCATGGTTGGTCGTTTGATTTGTTCACTGGCATGTCAGATCGGGGGAGCTACAGACTCAAGACTTGGGAGGTGGAGATTAGGGATATCAAAGAGACGGAGGACAATGATGCAAAAGAGAAGAACGGATTGAGGACGGACAAAGAGGTTTGGGTGAGGAGGAAGCAAAGGATTGGTTGAAGCGATATCGGTTGGGGATAGCCTGGCAAATGCAGGGTAATGGCAGGTGTCGATCAATGCTTTGGGTACCAAGAAAGGGGACAAGCGAGGATACACGCACGACGATTTTCTCCGAAGCCAGTCACGGCTGATCATTCGGCACTTGGCAAGTCTGAGCCATCGTCCCATACAAGCCAAGGACAAGCCTGGCGTGCCACTTTACTCCCCGAGCACAAAATACAAAAACCGTACAAAAGCATTGCTCCCTTCTCCCTAGAGCCATGCACAGGGTTCTTCAATGCTGTCCAGCCAGCCCAACTACGATATCAGAGTCGGCGAGCTGGAAAACGCGAGAGCTCTACGATGAGATGACAAGGAGAAGAGTACGAGATACAGTTTGGGATTTGTAGAGGGCAGACGCAACGGTGTGGCGTCTACCTGGTACTTCATTGGAGGGCCGAGGGTTCCCAGAAAAGCCAAGACGCCGAATCATCAAGCCATTGATGGTGATAGACTGATAGTGAGCGTCACGAGCGGACAACCCGATACCTTACGGATAACCCGACCAGGAATGGAGAGCCCTCAAACCAGCGGATGGCTCGGGAGTGAAAGGTTAGGCTTTGGTGCCCTTGATGAGTACTGGCTATGGGACTCTGACCTCTTTTTTTGGTTGCTTGTCTTGCCAAATCTGTGAAGAATGGATAGCGATCACGATAAGTTTTAGTAATTATGCAAATCATAGACAGCTACGACCAGAGACAGCCACCAAGAACTCTGGTTATCGAATAAACCCATGCCATATCAGATCATCCAGCCTCGCCATCGCATCCCTTTAAACCTTAACTCCATCAATTCAATCTGTCTTAATCTAGCTACTAACGTCTGGCATGTCAAATCTAAATGCAACATTCCCCTCACGTTTCGTGACTCCCCATCACCAATATCCCACGTCCCGAGAGGACCACCGGGAAAGTGGAGGGACCCCCGACGCCCTCACCAAAACCACCAACTCAACACTCCCAGATACAGCTAAGCCTGCAACGCCACCAAAGGATCTACTCTATCTGGTTGGTTCGTGCGGCAGACACCCCAGTGATCTAGATTGAATCTCGGTTACAGACTTTCACAGTTCCCATGGGGTAATCCGGGGTAACGTGGAGGAGTCTTGGGGTACTTAATCGACCATGGCCTACGACTAAAAATTCCAAAAACATCACCCCTAACTGCAACTCTTACAACAAAATGGTCTCTTTCAAGGAAGCCTTTGGCCTGTCTGCGCTTGAAGTCGAGGTTGCGACGCCTCCTGGCACAGTCCAGATTCACCGTGAGAATTTCTTCCTCCCTTGACGCGTCAGAATTTGGCTGCTAATAGTTGAAAAGGGGAGCAGGAAGATGCGGGCCATGTTATTGTTAGCGGGCAAGTAACGGATGATCCTCGAGATCCCCTCAATCTGCCGACATGGCATAAAATCGCTGCTCTGAGCGTTGCGTCGCTGTATGCCTTTACCGCGAATTACACAAGCGGTGTAATTGCGCCAGCTTTTAACCTGTGGCCCATGTTCTTTCCGAAGGATCCGAGAACCTTCTCTGAGCTCTCCAAACTGATTGCGGTAGGTTTATCTCTGTCACACTGACTGAAGTTCAATGCTGATGGGATCATAGGTCCACATTCTTATGCTCGGTGCGGCTAATATCTGGTGGGTTCCCATGTCCAACTGGATGGGCCGACGACCTGTCCTCATCATCGCCACGGCTATACTCACGTTCTGCACTTTGTGGTGTGCACTCGCGACGTCGTATGAGTCCCTTATCGCTGCAAGGGTCTTTCAGGGCATTGGAGGTGCGGCTGCAGATACTGTTGCCCCTGCGCTTATTGGAGACATGTTTCCTATTCATCAGCGTGGACGAGCCATGGTAAGCACCCCATTCAATAACCCTAACAACGGCTAAGTGCTGATGTTCTTCTAGGCCGTTTACACTATCATGCTCGTCGTCGGACCTCTCACCGGTGGCATCACAGGAGGATACATCGTCTATCAGCAGGGTTGGAAGGCAATCTTCTGGGTCTGTCTCGCCCTCTCAGCGGCCTGCCTCGTCGGCGTAATATTCTTCGTCCCCGAAACCCTGTATATCCGAAGCGCACCAGTCGAAGGCGTGACAGACCCCGAAACCGAGAAGAACGCCCAATTTGGCAAAAACGAGCACGTCGAGGATAAACGGTCCGTCACCGGGGGTGATCAGCGCATCACACACTCTGCCTACGGCTACGTCCAGTCATTGGGCTTCGAAAAGCCTCAGGGAAGCCTGCTGAAGCAACTCATCCAGCCCTGGAAGACCCTTGCCTTCCCTGGTACGTGGGTGGTGATGCTTCACTACGCTGGTCTTGTGGGCGGTATCGTGACTATTTCGACCATCGGACCTACGATCATGGCGAGCCCGCCTTATCTTTGGAAGGCTAACGCTGGTCTTATCAACGTCGGTGCTGTCATTGGCGGTATTATTGGTTATGTGTATACGCACATGCTTGCTGATGGTAGACTTGTCAAGAAGGCGAGCAAGACACGAAACGGTGTGGCTGAGTCTGAGGACCGATTGCCGACTCTATTCTTCCCTCTATTCATCGCTACCTGTGGCTTTTTGGTATTTGGATTCTGCGCCAAGAACCCTGGTGGACATACGTGGGTTGGACTGCAGGTTGGCTATGGCATGGTCAGCTTTGGTCTGATGCAGGTTCCATCTGTTGGGTTCAACTATGTAAGTTTCAAACCATCCTTAAGTTTGTTTCGGTGTACTAACAAGTCATAGTTGATCGACTCTTATCACTCCCTGGCTGCAGATTGTTTCACTATGGTTACGATTCTGCGTGCCATCATTGCCTTTGCTTGGACGTTCTTTGTGGCTGATTGGGTTCAGAAGAGCGGAGCTGCAGAGCCTTTTGGCATCTTTGGAATGCTGATGGGTATCTTTTCTCTCATGACTGTTCCTCTTTGGATGTATGGAAAGCGTATGAGGATTGCTACAGCAGAGCAGGTTCTTCGATGGCAGGGTTACTAAGTTACAGCCAGAGATAGTTGTCATGATGAATGAGTAGTGTATGGTTATCTTATCACTTGACCAGAATAATATGTCCATCCTGACCCACTTCAAGTCTCGTGTCTATTTGTCCTCTCGTAATATTGTCAACATAAAAGTGGTCTCATATTTACTGTCATACCCGGTCCACGGTCCACGGTCCACGGGAATCGGAACCCCCTCATCAAGCCAAGACTTTCTTCATGCCAAGGGTTTATCGATAATTGGATTGTGTCCCACTGCCAAGCCAAGACCCTCTCTGCTCACCGCACGCACAGCCCCCCAAACAACTCCCCCCTACAACACAGTAAGCTCACCACCACCACCAACAAAAATCCTATAACCTTGTGAAACATGTTTCATCACCGTAGAATTCCTACAGGAAGAGGCCTCCTCAGTCAAACAACATTTCCTGTCCAATACCCGTCGTGCCGAGCCGTGTATGCGCCTTAGTGGAGTCTTGTTCAACCGCGCGCTTTTGGATGGAGATGGAGATATTCAGGGGTCCTTGTAAGAAGTGGACTCTTACGCTGCATTGCATGTGCATTGCAGTCGTGGCAGCTTCAAAATGCTTTTCTCGCGGTTCACTCGGTCTTGGAGGGTCTTGGCTTTTGTGCGGAGGTGCATGCGCGAGGCCTCTTGTGAATCACTGTCAATAACATATATAGGTTCTTGACTTCTCACATAACTTGATATTACTCCTGTATCTACAACTTCTCTTCCACTTACGAATACATTCACATCAGCCAAAATGGTCAACTTCCACGAGAGCTCTTCCGACATCGAGCTTGAGGACGGTCACATCCTCGTCGCTCAGTGCAACGATGCTGATGGTGAGCCTCAAGAGTCTCGTCTTGATCTCGACTACTACATCGGCAACAACGACGGTGCCTTCTACTGGGGTGGCGAGGGTAAGTGAACATATATTTCAGGCATATGTCTCACATGCTAACGATGAGTTAAGGCTTCTCTGGCTCTGCTTCCGACATCACCTTCTCACTTGAGGGCGACGACAACGTCCCTGTCCTCCGCGCTCTTCTCAACCCTGTTGATGGCGACCCCGTTGAGGCTGACCTCAACCTCGCTGAGTGCATCGGCAATGACAACGGCACTCTAGTCTATGGTGAGTGTTGATAATGTCCAGGCTTTGAATATTTGCTAACACAGCAATTAGTCCCTCCCCAGTAAGCGAAGTTATGGACTTTGAGGAAAGGATTCAGGCGAAGACAGTCAAACAAATGAAGTAAAATCACCAACTATTGTTTCCTATTCTCGGTGAATACAGAGCTGAGATGTGAATGTCAACAACTCAAAGCCGATTACGTGTAGCCTGACTGTGTAACAAACTCTCGCTAGGGGTGTCGTGCAAGCGTGCCACTGGACCGCATCACAACCAAACAAGTAGTGTTTTCACAACGATCGACCAATGAATCTCACCTGAAGGTCTTCTAGTGTGCACTCAGCATTTTAGAGTAACTGTGTCAAGTAAGAGGAGAAAGGCAGCATCTGCATTACATTATCCGTCCTGGACTTCAGGCACGATATTTATACACATTAGCCATCAGACCCGGGTATCAAGCGTCCAACTTCCTCTTTGCCGAATTCTCCAACTCTCCCATAAGCTGTACCAACTTCTCCGTAAGATGCGGCACCGGAATTCCCGTAAAATTACTCCTCACAATCCCCATAACCGCCTCCATGACCTTATCAGGCTGAGAAAGCGGCACACTAATCACAACCTCTCCCTCACCCTGAATCTCCGTTCTCCACCGTATACAAGGCTGGCCCTGCCCAAAACCTTTGAATCTTTGAAGTGCTATACTATCTGCTTCATCTAAGTAAACATGCTGACTAAGTGCTCGGGAGATGCTGGATTGGTCGGATAATAGGCCGTATACCCAGAATGCGAGACTCGCGTGGTACAAAATTATGGCCATGGGGCCGCGCATTGAACCGCGGGGCGAGTGTTTGGCAATGTGCATGATCTGAGCGGCGTGGAATATTGTGTGGCGGGCAGATTCACTCTTTACCCAGTCGCGGACGGTGGGATAGACTGCGCGTGCTCGTTCGGGACCTTCCATGCCTGCAAATATCTGAATGTCTTCGAAGGGCATGTGAAGATGGAGAAGGGCCAGTTCCAGACGCATTTGTATCTCGGGGTCTGCGGAAGTGTCGGCGGATAGACTGAGTTTCAGGTGTCCAAGGAGCTTGAGGAGTTCGTCTTTTCGCATCTCTGTGACGAGGGTGTTCCAGCGTCGAGGTCGTGATCGCTGGAGGGATGAGAGTTGGAGATACTCCCAGCACATAGTCCATGTGCAAGAGAGGACCGCCATGATAGCGACATATGAGTCGACAGAGTCAGTATGGTTGTTGAGAATATCAGGATCATCGATGACATCCGCAACGAAGAGTGGTTCATCTTGTCGGCGCGAGGCCTTGAGCGAATTCCACTGTTCCGGCGACGCAGCAGTCCACAAATCCGCGTGTTCCGGGAAAGGTAAAAGGACCTCGGCATACGACACCGAAGGACTGACTAGCAGCGCCGTGGAAGTGTTGGCATCATGAGATAGCATCCTGAAGGCAAGCCTCTTGAAGGACTCATCCTCTACCCATTGAAACCAGTCTTCCCGAGAGACTAGACCTGGTGATTGCATGGTCTTGCTCTGGGAGTATACTGATCTCTTGAACTTTCCATCGCGGCGCATCATGGTGAGTACGGGGTTGAAGAAGCTCTCTGCTATCTCGACTTTGCGGGGGAGACCGCTCCAGATACCCATCTCGAGGGTGATGACGAAGGCTTGGGTGAGTTGAAGATCACGGACGAGACTGTTATCCTGTTCCCACTATGATAGGTCAGTATAGAAACGTGAAGACGGTGAGTAAAGGACTTACATGTTTGGCGACGGCTATCCTCAAGCACTCTTGTATAGCATAGCCAAGCTTTGACAAAGCAGGGTCGGAAGTCAATACTGCTCCGCAGGCAGCCATGGCAGCGACAAGCTCCGGTCTCTTCTCATTGGGGTTGAATGAGGCGGCGTGGATGAATGATGTAGCATGCGTGACGGGGGATGTGAGGTAGTACTGAAGTAATGTGTCCAACAACTCGGCGGAAGGGAATGAGGCTACTGCTTTTGACAAGTGATCTGAACGACAGCTATTAACGACCATCATGAGTATCCTGTCACGAGCTGGTCCTTCCAACTTGGCAGAAGTGACTCTTGTGTTTGAGTCCAAGGCGACACCAGACTCGGGTGAAGGGTAGGCAGAGTCTGTAGCGGGAAGGGAGAGATTATGCTCCTCTGCGCCAGCATGGTCTTTGGCGTTTGGCCGAAACTTCCAGTGAGAGTTTTGAAAGGCCTCGGTACACATGGCAGCGGGTTCGCCGGGATCGGTATGCGATGCGGCGCGTGGGGTTTGGGCGCCCCGGGGAGTAGGCTGTACACTTCTCACTTCGAAGGGGATGCTGGTGTTGTATGAGTCGAGAAACCGGAGGTCAATGTCATCGAGTTGATTGTATGTGTACATGTCGACATCGTTGGCGTTGGGATTAGCCCATCCTCCTGATAGAAGGTTGAGATCGGGGAGAGGGAAGAAGAGGGGATCAATGTTGGTGTTCATGGAGGGGTCTATTCACCGTAAGCCTTGCACTATGACACGGTGCCTGGGACTTACCAAGATTCTGGAAGAGGCTATGCGATGTCTGCGGCGTGAGCATATCCAGCGAAGGCTGCTCCATGACAGAAGACCCCGACGTCGACCCAATACTGTTATGGTCAGGGAACGCCGACATAGACGACGACCCATCATCTTGAGAGAAGATAGCATCATCTTGCTGCTGCTCCTCAGACTGAAAGTCCGAGTCCAGGTCCATGGAGTCGTTCCACTTACACTCGATGCCTTTCTCTTGACATCGACGACAGGGTTTCTCATCACTACAGCGCAGGTGATTGGTAGAACATGCCTTGCAAGCCTTGCCGACCCTGCCTGGCATGTAACGCGGTTGTTCAGCTACAGAGCTATCCCCAGCCTGTGAGCCATGACCAGCAACATGTCTTTTCAGGAGGTCCCTTGATCATCGTTAGTAAGCGACGCGATGAAACACGAGGGACTAGGCTAGACTAACGGTCTTGTAAAGGCCTTTGGACAAACATGGCACTTGTAGGGTTTTGTCTGTGTATCTAGGTAAAGCAAGTAAGCACTGAGTCAAGTGAATGAATGAATGATGGAAGATGCAAACATACGGGATCGCACGTGACGCGCTAGATGATCAAGACGCTTATAATTCTTCTTACATGAACCGCACTGGAACATGCCAGGTTGAGTCGTCGACATAGTGAGAGTCAATGGTCGTGCCAAGTGGAGAGAGGGAGATTGTCGGGACGTGGAGGAGGAAGAGAGAGAGCTTGTGTGAGGAGCAGGGGGAAATCGTGTTGTTTTTTCCCTTCGGCTCGGACATGACAAAGAATCCGCGGGGGAGAATCTCAGGTTACATTTTGCGGGGGTGGGCTACGCGATGCTAGATCCGGGATGGTTTGGTGTTGTATTGGGAGGGTTGTGATTTGAGGGGGATACGAAAATTGGGGGAGACGAGTTCCTCCACATCCCGATGGAGATTTAATCACCCTATACTTGTAATCTCGGCAATTGATTGAAGAGAAACTTTAATAAATAAATAAATATATAGATAACTCACACTTGTCCCAGAATGGGTATGTTTGTTTGATCGGTTCTAGACAATTGCAATTGACATCATGAAAGCCAGTCTAACACCAGTTCACTTCTTCTCCCATGGATCTACCATGATGCTGGGAGAAGAATCCGAGTCTGCCGACTATTGGAAGAAGGCCGGTGATCAAGCATTAGCCAACAACATCAAGGGCATTATCATGATGGTATGTCTTTTACCTACTCCGACAGTAATCAATTGCCTAACCACATTACAGGGCGCTCATTGGGACGCTGAAGGCGATCGCATGCAAGTCGCCATGAACCCCAAACCAGGCAAATCCCCCGTCGCATACGTCCACCCTTCAAAATACGTCGACTACGAACTCAACCCCGATCTCGAGACCGGCGAGCGCTGCATCTCCCTCCTCAAAGACGCCGGCTTCAACGTCTCCGGAAACACAGAGTTCGACTGGATCCACGACACATACCTCATCCTCATCCGCATGTTTCCCAACCGATGCCCCCCAACAACACTAATCTCCATGAACGCGCGCTTCGATCCTCACTACCACATGCGCGTCGGCGAGACTCTGCGTCCCCTGCGAAGAGAAAATTATCTCATTATTGGGTCTGGCGGTGCAGTGCATAACTTGTATCGAAACATCTGGGCGCCTATTTTGTACTACTCTGATAACTTTGCGCAAGAGAAACCACCTGAGGCGTGGGCCCTGGAGTTTAGACAGGCTGTTGAGGATGTCATCAAGAATAATAGCGGACCGAAGTTGAGGCGCGCGATGACGAGGTTGATGAAGCATCCGTTTTATAGAGATGCTCATGCTACGGATGATCACTTCATGTCGGCGCTTTTTGTGGCGGGGGCGGTTGGGGATGAGGAGGATGAGGGTGTTTATGGTGAGCTCAAGGCTGAGACTTGGGAGTTGACGAATATGTGTAATAGCCAGTTTACTTTTGGATCATGGCCGAGGACACTTGCGACAGCGACGGCATAAGGAGGTGTGTTTCAGCAGATTGTAGAAGAATTGTTGGTTTACAGCGTGCGATAAATAAGAGATTGATTGAATGTTTGTGAAGACGTGTACTCAAATTCGTTCAGCGACGCAATTAATTATGTACATGTAGAAACTTCCTTATTAGATTGCCATTTCTGGCACGAGCCATTATCATTCCTTCGCAGGCCATATTAAGCCTAGAGTACCCTTGGAGTATAGCAGATTTAGCTGGAGATCTGTAAAGGAGTTAGTTAATTGTGATTGCATCGCTATCAATCGTATCACTCACCTCAATGATGGCAGGTCCAGCAGCGACGGTGTCATCAGAGACAACATCCTTGCAGCCAGTAAGGACAACATATGTCTGTCCAGCAAAGCCCTCAGGAATCTCAACAGAGAAACCACCATCAACAGCCTTGGCCTCAACAAAAGTAGGACCAGTAACAGCGATGAAAGCAGCATACACACTCTGCCCCTTGGCACCCTCAAGGGTATACCCAGGAGTCTGAAGCGTAACAGTGCTACCAGTCTTGATCTCACTACCCGAAGCAGCAGCAGCCAAAGCAGGGAAGGCCTTGACGGGCAGAGCAGGGTTCTCCTTGGGGCAACCGGTGATGAAGCCCGAAGCAAGAGAGTATACCTCGTTGTAGCTCAGGGGAGCATCGAAGGGCTGGGCGAAGGGGACTTGCTTGAGGGCGCCGCGGATGTAGGATGAGTGACGAGCCTCGACGGTGAGGATGGATCCGGCGGCGGTGAGGTACGTCTTGCTCATGATGTCGGCTGCGGCGCCGAGATAGGCTGAGACGCCGACGCCTTCGAGGACGGAGGCGGTTGCGAGGAAGGTCTTGACGTCTGTGACGCCGAAGGAGTATGTGCACTCCTCAACGGGTGTGACACCGGCAGCTATAAACATCAGTCCAGTCATTCATTATATGTACAGTATCGAGACTTACCCTTGAGAGCCTTGGTGAGAAAGTCAACATGAGCAGTCTCATCAGAAGAGACCTTCTTGATGTTGTTGTAAAAGGTAGAGTCGTAACCAGCATCCGCAAAGTCCTTCTCAGTAAAGTTGGAAAGACCTTGACGATAGAAGTTATCCTCTAGATGCTCGAGAGTAAGAGCGTAGTTGAGGATGACTCCGTCGTTGAGGCCAGAGGCACGCTTCTCAATGACGGGAGCAGCGGAGGCGAGGCCAGCGGCCAATAGGGGAAGGGCAGTAGAGAAGTACATGATGAGTAAGGCTTGTATGGCTTGATAGAAAGAAGGAGATTGCTGGTGGTCTGAAAGATGAATTGGATGCACCAGGTAGTAGATATGTGATTGTTTTATCACCAGTCCAAGTAGATATACTTACCCAACAACTACTAGCAACACCATTAGGCCCTCATGATGCCTCGACTTCAATTGTGAATAATATCCCCGCCCTCGATCCCAAGCCTTAATCTCCCTAGACTCACAACATCACGATTCGGCATCTCACCATTCCGCTCCGATCTTCCCGCCGTCCAATCTCCCCCAAAACCCAACTGAAGCTAACAACAGCCGAAACCCCCAAGTATCGCACCGCCCAGATTTCAGCCCTAAGAAACATCCATTTCAAACAAAAGACAAGCCACCAATTGCCGAATCAAGACGTCATGGTTCCAAACAGATTACCAGATCGGGCACGTTTCGATGATCTCCAGGGACTCTACTCGGCAACTCTTGAAGCCGTGGTAGATAGTTCGAAACTAGTGCTGCTCATCATTCGTGCGCTGTTTTCTAATTGTGGGACGTTTGGATCTCGGATGGCTTTGGTTCCGTGAGCTAGAGAGGATTGAGATATAGTTTGGGTTTTGGTGAGACATGGCTCGGAATATTCACCATCCGAACAACATCGCGTTTGTTTTAGTTCAACAAATTGTAGTATTATGTTGGTACCAACTTGGTAGTGTAGATGGTGTTGCGCTTGTATAGTATGTCTTAGGCTGAGGTTTGAGGAAATTTGGTGTTGATCAGGGGAATTGGTAATCTCTCCGAGCAGCCGAAAGTCTTCGGGATGAGTTTGCTCCGTGGAATTGATAGTCATTGTTGATAGATATGGCATTAATTAACAAAGGTGTGATGGGTAAAGACATTCCTGTTTTTATTAATCAGTTCTGTGTTTTATTTGCTTGGATTCCCCGCCGAGTCGTTTGTTGTCAGATTGTCTAAGCCTACCATTCACTCTTTGATTTCACTCATTCATAAACGCAACCATGAAGTTTACTCTCATCGCTGCTCTCGCAGGTAAATATCCATTTGAACAGTCATATCATCCCTCTGACTAACAGCCATGCAGTTCTCTCAAGAGTCCACGCCGCCGAGTCTGCCTCTACAACAATCACCTGCAGCTCCTGTCCCTCGGCCGTAACGACCCCTGACATCGTCACACGATCCGCTCTCCCTACTACTTCTTGCACTCAGAAGCCTTTGACGGTTGTGTCAATGACCAAGGGAGGCAGTGGAGCTGCTGCACCTACTGGTTCGGGTGCCGCTTCTACCCCTACAGCTCAGGTCCCCGTGTCTGGAGCTGGTATTAAGAAGGGCAGCGTTGGTGGAATGGCTGCGGCGGCTGTAATGGTGGCTGTTTATATGCTCTAGTGCTTTGTGTAGTGGCCAATGGCGGGTATACCAATGGAGGGCGAGCTTAATATTCTATGGGTACTAGTTTTATATAGTGGTGTATGAGCAGCATGCTGCACATGTAATACCGAGTCTTGTTTATGGAGGAATACTACTGGACTTTCGCGCTGTCTCGCAACTGATATTTTGGACGAAGGCAAAGACTAATCTATTATTCTGTTTTATGTGCTATCTAGTTGGGAACCACAGGAAGAGTGATATAGTTTTGTTGGCGAGGTCCGAAGTGGATATGGTTCGAACCTTGGAAAACCTCAGGTGATCTAAAACAAGTTAGCAATGACCATAAAAATCTCAAATATTCAAGCTTACCTGTCAACCGGGTCGTTGTGCAAGAAAATACCTGACCCCTGAGTATCCCCCGACGACACCTCAAACACCAACTTACCCCCCTTATCAACAATAACATTCGTAGGCCAGACTTCAATATCAACGCCATAAACTTCACCCTGTATCACAGGCTGAACATCCTTGCTAGTATAGTTTCTATGAGGAAGCCACTCGCGGTGCTTGGGGTGCTCTGAATCAACCTTGCGCAGCGACACGCGAAGCCAGCCCTTTGTCAGGGGGACGGGATCACCTGCTGTGCCAGTGTAGAAGACTTCTTCCCCTGAGGGGTCGAAGTGGCGAAGTGTGACAAATAGATCAATGTCACTGGGTGTAGGGCCGGAGGGATCAGGGGAGACTGAGACATTGAGATGAGCGACAACGTGGCCCGTGATCTCTGTCTCAGCCTCAAAAGCAGGAGTGGAAAACTGGACCACCTCAGGCTTCTCCAGCGTTCCAAGAGCCTTGTAGGTAATCTTCTTGCGGTCTGTCTTGGGCTCTTCCCAGCTTAGACCTTGTTCAGGTGTGAGGAAGAGCTTCTTGTACTGGGTTCGCGCAATAGGCCATTCGTTCTCTTCCCTTCGAGGATAAGCCTTTTCCTTCTCGGCGTCGTTGAAGCCAACGTTGCCCTTTCGAAGAACAAGGCTTACGGGAGCAACCTTGCCTTCTTCGGACCAGCCCACTCTGTCCTCGCCCTTGAGGAAGGCATCGAGGAAACTTCGCTGAATTTCAACTTCTTCCTCGTAGTAGAAGGGGAGATCGTGACGACCTGTGATGAGGCGGAGATACTTGAACTTTGAACCAGCGTGGATGTATCCCTCAATATTGCCGCGGAGATGGAGAAGAATACCTCCCCAGTTACCAACTGATAGAAGAGGAACTTCGATATCGCCCATGTCGTACTCCTTGGAAGCGTAGTAGGCTTCGTCTCGGAAGCGGTTGACTTGGTTATCGATAGTCTGATCCTGTCTGTTGGCCTCGAGCTCTTCTTCGGGTAGATCACCCTCGATAGTATCAGGACCCCAGTTCCTAGCATTTCTCCCAGGTCGACCATACTGATTCGTAATGACCTGCCGATTCCACCAAAACTTGATAAAAGCATTTGACAGAATTCCACCATGTCGGCACCGATCGCGGTAATAATCTGACATGCCCTCCCAGGGCACAATAGCGCTCAGACCCTTTGGTTTGCGGGCAGCGACTCGCCATTGACTTCCAGCGTAGTAGCTGATACCGAGAAGACCGACTTTGCCAGATGACCAAGGCTGTTCAGCGGCCCACTCGACGACATCAAAGAAGGCTTCGCTGGTGCCTCGTGACATGGTATCAAGCTTGCCGGTTGATTGGCCGAGACCTCGCTCATCAGCGCGGACGATGGCATAGCCGTGCTTGGTCCAGAAGCCAGGGTCTGGGGTTTCCCATGCTGAGTGCTGGGATTTGTGCTGAGGGTTTACCTCACTGAAGGACTTGGGATGGAAGCTGCAGTAATGTTAGCGGATATTTGTGAGTAGAAGAATTGAACTCACTCTTGGTACCAAATGTCCTTTCCGTAAGGGCCATATGTGACGAGTACAGGAACCTTGTCAACACCCTTAGGCCGATAGACATTGAGTCTCACCAGACCATTACCCGCCTTGAGAGGAACAGTAGCATTTTGTTCGAAAATGTAAGGAAATGACTCCTTATCCACAGTGTGGATATCCTCCTTGATAGGGTTCGGCATTGTAATAATTGTATGCTGAAGATAAATTGAATGCTAAGACCAAAACCAAAAAAAGCCCTTGTAAAATATCGTATGACACGTCCTATTTCACTTCCCTCCCAGTGGATTACTCCCCCTCAATTGCACCATATTTCAATTCCTCGCCGAATTGTCCCTTCGGTTGAGACCCCAACTTTTTTTGGGTGGAGGGTTCCGATACGGGGGATGTTCGGTTACGTGGGGCCGAGACCCGAAACGCGCGAGACGCCAGAATGCAAAGTGAGATCGGGGACTTGGAGGAGATGGGACGGGGAAAGCGGGAGAATCTGGGGAAGGGTGATCATGGGATGGTTTGGAGAGTCTGGGGTTTATTAGGTTCAGAGCTGCACGAAATCGTTACATCGTTTGGTCATATACATCATCGAGACGCTCTTGTTAAGTTATTGTACAGTATTATTCACTGCAATCATGACTCAAGATACAGAAACAAGACCTTTGAACATTCTAATTGTTGGAGCAGGTACTTCTATTAATCTTGGAGTAGTTATCGTGAGGAAATGCTGACATTTCAGGCATTGGTGGTTTGACGGCTGCGCTTGGTCTCCGCCAACAAGGGCATAAAGTAACAGTAAGTAGACTCTATCGTGGCGTTATCCACTTTGGCTCATACTCTGTATCTTAGCTATTCGAGAGATCGCAATTGGCGAGAGAAGTCGGAGCTGCTATTCACGTGGCTCCCAACAGCCATGGGCTTTTGAAGCGATTTGGTGTTTATCCCGAGACTTTTGGCGCGAATCGCGTTGAGGGCGTAAGTGGCACAATCGAAATGATCTGAACTACAGACTGACGCCCGCAGGTTACTGAGTACACGCATAGTGGGCACCTAAAGTTTGATAACCACCTCAAAGGACCACTCTCAGTTTGGGAGCACGTATGTTACAAGGTGTCATTTCTGTAGCAATCGCTAACAGCATACAGCCATGGGTCCTTGCGCATCGGGTCAGTCTACACGAGAACCTCAAGAACCAAGCAACCTCCAGCGAAGGCCCTGGAACACCAGCTGTTCTCAAGACCTCTAGCCCAGTGGTTGATGTCGATCCCTCAACGGCGACTGTCAAGTTCGAGGATGGTACTTCAGTATCTGGAGATTTGGTCCTTGGAGCCGATGGCGTCAGCGTAAGAAGCCCATATCCCACCTTATGAATTTTGAGACTAATAACAGACAGTCGATAACGCGGTCGATCGTCACTGGCACAGATATCAAGCCCTATGGCTCTGGAAAGAGCGCTTTCAGATTCATGATTCCTCATTCCAAATACCTCAATGACGAAACAACCAAGCCTTTCGCCGAGCGCACAGGAACCATGACAATGTGGGTTGGCGATGATCGAAGAATTATCATGTATCCTTGCTCCAACAACACTGTCATGAACTTTGTTGCCATTCACCCGAGCAATATCACATCCGGGGCAAACAAGGGATCTGGTGAGTCACGACAACATCTACAATAGAGTGCAAAGCTGACATCAATAGGCTGGGGACAGGGCGGCAGCAAAGAACTTCTTCTTGAAGTTTACAAGGACTTTGAGCCCAGGGTCCGCGCTATTCTCAACCTGGTTGATGCCAGCGACTTGAAGCTTTGGACTCTGCTGGACATGGACCGTATTCCAACCTGGCATAAAGAGCGACTTGTCTTGCTTGGAGATGCGGCTCACCCATTCTTGCCTCGTAAGTTTATCTCATTTATCAACACGACATTTCTAACTGTGTCTCCTATCTAGATCAAGGACAGGGTGGTGGTATTGCCATTGAGGACGCAGCATCGTTGGTGGCCCTGCTCCCTTACGGTACATCAGCCGACGATATCCCTAGTCGTCTCTCCCTGTACGAGAAGATCAGAGATGAGAGAGCTCATATGGTGCAACTCTTTACCAGACAAGCAGGCGAGGATCTTGATGAGGAGACACGAGCCAAGTTCAACAGTAAGTTGCCTACATCCCCAGTCGAATAATCAAAACTGACAATAATCTAGTCTACAAGTTCCTTAACTACAACTTCGGTCACGACGAGTGGCACAACACCAAGAAGGCTCTAAGAGATCATCTCTGGTCTCAGAACAAGAATCTCCACTGGAAGTCACCTGTATCATTCGGCCCCATGCCCAGTCCCCGACAGGATTTCCACGGACGACGATATAACGGCAATGACTCTTCATTCACCACTTGGTCCGTCCGATTCAAGTCCTCAGCTACATATCTCAAGACTCTCTTCCCCACAGACAAATTCAGCTTCTATAAGCCCGGTACTGTCGCTGAAGCTACATGCTCCTGCACAGAGTTGAAGGATATGAAGTGGCTCGGTGGCGGTGGTTACAAGTTCTTTGGCCTTTGGATCCATGGCGTTCAGTATGAAAAGAAAGATGGCAGCAAGATCTATGGATCGTTCTTAGCTGTTCTTCTGGAGAACTTGGCTGATCCTATCGTCACGGGTCGTGAGGAGTTGGGCATGCCTAAGCTATTCTGTGACATTGACGTTGTTGAGAAGGGAGCCAACACAAGCATTCGCTGTAGTTGGCGAGGAGCAGAGTTCGTTGACATCAAGCTCAAGGGTCTTGGCGAGGCTACCAGCGGACATGCCAATGGCGTCAACGGTACAAATGGCGCCAACGGAACAAACGGCCATCCCCCAACTGTCGGTCCCCCCGGCGCCCCTCCTCTGCCAGAAGAGCAAGGACTTTTGATATACCGATATGTCCCTGCAGTCGGCCAGCCTGGTGTTGCTGACGCCGCGTATCCTGTCTTTATTGAGAACGGGTTGGAGACGACGAAGCGACAGGTTGAGAAGACGTTGGTTGGAAGTGGCGGTGATTTGGATCTTACAGCTGGTAAGTGGGATACGCTGCCTACGTTGAACCATATCGCGACGGGGCTTTCTGAAATCCCTGTTTATGGTGTTGTCAAGAGTAAGGTTGAGTATGGAAGGGGTGTAGATGATATTTCCCATGCTCGAAGGGTTGAATAGGGTGAATAAGCTTTGTACGCATAATCTATTAGCATTTCATAGTAAGAAGCCCTTTGATTCTATGCGGAGTTGCGTTTCTGTTTAGAGAGTGATACCTAGTGTTCTGACTACATTTGTCTATGGAAATCCAATTTCAGAGGGATAAAGAGCCGTTTTTGAATGAGGCCCAGGCTACATCAAGGTGCGCACTTGACGAAAGGGAAATATTCACCTTAACAGCTGACAGGGGACCAAGGTCACACACAAAAAGAATAGATTTTATGGCGTTGGTCAACCATTTGGATCAATACGAAAATCAGATAGTTCAAATAAACAAGATTCCCTATTCTTCAGAATGATAACTCTATAATCTATAAACTCCATAAGGGCGAGCAGGGGTAAGCTGGCCGATGCATTCTCCAAACCCAACACCCGAATCATCTCCACCGATAGATCCCGTTATCCTCACAACATCGCCATCCTCAAGAAAACCCCTCTTCGACCCATCACTCAACGTAACAGGCTTACTGCCACCCTCTGTACTCTCAAGCATACAACCCCGACTCGTCTCATCAGAACCAGAAACAGTCCCCGTAGCCAGCAAATCACCTGTTCGAAGCGCACTACCTGAGCTAACAGAGTGCGCCACCATTTGCTGAGGAGTCCAGTACAGAGACTCAACTGGACAAACGCCAAGTGTTGTGGTGGCGTTGTTTGCCAGGACGTCAACTTTCAAGGTGATGGAGAATGTTGAGGGGTTGGGATGCTGGAGATAGGAGGCTGAGATGGCCTTCTGCTCTTTGGCCTTGGTTCTGAAGGGTTCTAGAGCATCGAGGGTGATGATCCAGGGAGAGATGGAAGTTCCTAGACTCTTGCCATTGAAAGGGCCGAGAGGAAACATTTCAAAACCTTGAATGTCACGGGCTAATTATGTTAGTCGTCCATTTCCACTAGTGACCCGGATAAGTGCTTACCACTCCAATCATTAAGAATCACAAACCCAAAAATATGATCCTCAGCATCCTTAGCATGAAGCCTCTCTCTCATACCCAACGGCTTTCCAACCACAGCAGCAAGCTCAACTTCATAATCAACCTTTTGAGAGGGTGCATAAATAATAGGATCATCGCCTTCAGCTGCAGCAGGGTTCTTGAACTGTCCATAAGGACGCTCAATATCCGTTCCTGAAACAACGATAGAGCCTGTTCGGCCTTGATATCCAACTGGGAACTTGAAGAAGCCGGGTGGCGGCGTTCCGTTGTTGACCACTATACGACCTGCGTTTATGACGTGGTCAAGAGAGCAGGAGAAGTCTGTTTGAAAATTAGCTTTATTTTAAGGGAGCTGAGGGGTTATTCATACCTGCAAAGTCTTTGATTTCTACTGGTAAATGCATCGTCACATTATTGATGTCTTCTTTGCTGCCTGAAGGAAAGCCATCGAGACCATTTTGTTGATAGGTTTGTTGGATTTGCTTTCGGACATTCTGATGCACCGACTTGGGGAGCGCAGCAAAAGAGTTCAGGGTCTGCTCGTTGAATACACCTTGGGGAAGGCCATCCACATCCTTGAATTGTTCAACAAGATCATTGAGGAAGATTACCGTGCTTCCAAGTCTAGTAACAGCTTGAGGAGTGTCGTGAGACTGTGATGAAGCTATTCCGAAAGGAATGTTCTTCTCGGTAAAGTGGTGAGCATAGTCAGTAGATGCCATGATGTTCAGTTTTCTTGATTCGTGAATAATCACAACTTCATTCCAAACGTTGCAGTCGATATGGTAAGAGTGACAGTCCCATCAATTCAATTCTAGTCACGTATTATCAATCATTCACCTATTCTATCCCGAGGACTTAATTCCGAACCCCGCGAAAGGCTAAGTGGACGATCGGCACCGGTTGACATGGGGGTCCTCCACATCCCGATGAGTAAAATTGAGGGGAATGGCCCCGGATATGTAAGAGAAATGGAGTCGTATATCCGGCACTGAACATAAAATGATGAGGAGAAATAGAACACGACACTTTCATAGACTATTTCAGTAAACAACTTACAGAATCAATTACTTACAATCATCCGTATATACCTAACTCTATCAAACTCAAATCTTCACAATGGCTCTCAACGGCAAACTCCGACAAACTCAACGCATCATCACAACACACAACGATGAAGGCAAAGCCATAATCGACACATCAATCAACTCAGACGCACCCTTCTACGCCCTCCCCAACGGCGAAGCCCACTTCGCACTAGGCTACGCCACAAAAGAATTCCCAGCCAAGCTCACCAACAACGCCGACGTAGAATCCTACCAAGGCTTCCTGACCAACCAACCAGGCCTGAGCATCTCAACGGGCACTATCCTGCGCTATGTCGATATGTGCCCTGGCCATACTTCACCCATGCACCGCACTGTGAGTCTCGACTACGGTGTTGTGCTGGAGGGTGAGGTGGAGTTGATTCTGGACTCGGGGGATAGGAAGGTATTGAAGAGGGGGGATGTTTGTGTGCAGAGGGCGACGATGCATGCGTGGAGGAATACGAGTGAGACGGAGTGGGCGAGGATGTTGTATGTGCTTCTGCCGTCGACGAAGCCTGATGTTGGGGGGAAGGAGTTGGGTGAGAATTATGGAAATATGGAGGGCGTCAAGGCATCTGAGTAGATAGATTTGATTTTAACCTGAGAATGAGGATAAATACAACGATCATGTTTGTCTTGATCAAATGCCTAGCGTCCTTCTATGAAGTATGATGTGATAGCAACTCAAGGCCATGGAAGATTGGGAGTTTTTGTTGTTTCTTGAGAACACCTGGAAGCTGGATAGAGTTCTATAAATGCCCGACGTTTTCATTACAGACATTTATACAATCGTGTTAGAATAATCTCAGTGTGCATGGGTCTATTTTGACTGCTTGAGTTATCTTTGATAAGAGAAATTACAAGTTCAAAGCATACGGAACAAGTGAGACTGAAAAAAGCAATAATTTGATAAATCTGATATATGGTTAAATAACAAAAGAAATTCAATAGTAACTCCGACCCTCAAATAAATCAACTGCCGATCTAAAACTCTCCTCCAATCTGATACTTCCAAACCTTATCCGTAAACCTCCCAATCGACGCCCTCCAATACTGAGCAGCGCCCTTCTCAAATCAGCTCATATTCATAAGCTTCTCAAATTTACTTACAGCATTAACACTCAGACCTCGAAACATAGCAGTGATAAAGAATCTCTCAGCCGGGCTCGTATAGACGCGAACGCCATTGACATGGGCCTCATCTCGATTAAGCGGTCTATACTCCGGCACACGACGATGCGGCAGATCAAACTCCGGATGCTCTGCGGACGTTACAGGCGATGTTCGACAATCAGGCGATTCCTCACGGGCTTGAGAGTGGTGAAGCTCATAATCGCGAAGGATGGAGCTGTGAAAATCGCTGTTTTGGGTGTGAGCTACTGTGGTCGTCGACATGATGAAGGATGCAATGTTGATGTGAAAGTTGAGTGATGAATTCGAGGATTGATAGACGTGTTGGCCAAATTGAAATTACTGACGTTGCATTCTCTCATTTGCCGTGCAAACTCTACCGGGTGATTCGGGGCATTATCGTTTCATGAGACCTCCACTCGGGATGTGGAGGTTTACTACCCCGAGACGCCCTCACCCGAACCGACGGGGAATCCGGGGTCCCCGGAGTCAACCCCAATTTGTCCTTCTACCTCTTGAGCTCTTAGCATCACCAAATAGGGACCCTCAAGTATCTGGCCATATTACTCGCCATCTCCAATTTCCAACATCAGCTTAGTGCCCCATCACTCTCACATTCACAATGCCCAAATCACTCGCAGCAATTAGATCAGCAGCCATCGACGGGCGTCTTCACAACCCGTTCTACCGAAAAGATCAATTGCGGAATCTTCATACTGCGTTGGCGGATAAAGCAGTACAGATTCAAGATGCTATTGCAAAAGATACGAAACATCAACCTGCTGAGGTCAAGGTTGAGTATTGGCTTGCTTTGCAGGCTATTGCTGAAGCCCATGAGTCGCTTGATCCGGTGAAGGCGACTGAGGATGAGTATGCTGTTACAAAGGGTCATGATGATATTAATTGTCGGGAACCGATTGGTGTTGTTGTTATTGAACCTGCGTATCATGCTTTCTTTTATGGGTTGATTGCGGCGTTGGCGCCGGCTCTAGCGGCTGGAAACTGTATTATTGTGCAGGTAAGTTTCCCAGAAATATTTTAGGAGAATATGGAATTAATGAGTACAGGCTCAAAACTCACTACGTGAAACACCGAAGATTGTGCTAGATCTGATCGCCAAGTCTTTGGACAGAGATATCTTCACAGTCTTAAACCAAGAGGTCACAGCACAAGATATCAGTCTTCCCCACATCCGCGTCTCACAAAACGGCTCAGACGGCCCCATTCTCAAAGACCATCTCGTCTCAGACCCCGAAGCACCAGTCGTAGCATTCGTGGAACGCGACGCAGACATCCAAGCAGCCGCCAAAGCGCTTCTATCCGCACGCTTCAGCCTCCAAGGCAAAGCTCCCTACGCCCCTGACGTTGTCCTCGTCAATGAATGGGTTAAGAAGGATTTACTACGCGCTCTTGTGCAGCAGAGCACTGAGTTCTTGGCAAACTCACCGAATAAGACTAAAGCGCCTAAATCTGCGCTGTCGAAGGATGTTGAGAAGGATGATTCTGTGCATGTTGTGCTTTCTGGGTCGAATGGAGTGATTCTGGATGTTGAGAGCAGGGAATCGAATTTGCTGCAGCAAAAGGTTGATGAGACGACGCTTATTGTGCATGCTGTTACGAGCATGGACGATGCTATTGATACGTCGAGAGAGTGAGTACAGGATCTCTTTTTGGATGAATATTTCTGACTTTTCTAGTATTGGATCTCTGGCCGCTGCTTATATCTTCACCAATCCCGCCATGGCCAAGTATCTATGCCAATTTGTGGATACAGCCGTCAGCTTCGTCAACCACATCCCCACCAAACTCCTCTGTAAGTCTCAACCCCATTCCCACACAAATCAATCCTAACAAGCTAGACTCTCCAACCGCTCCATCCGGCATCCCTCCCCAGTCCGGAACCAACGATATCTACCATCAAGATCTCTTCTCCCGCCTAAAGCCCAAGTATCTCACCAAATCTGCTACTGACAGCAAACTCGACAAGATTCTCAACACAACTTCAGCGAGAGAGCTGAGTGTGCTGGATCAAGAGGCTACGAAGAGATTACCTGAGATGAAGCGCAAGCTCAAGGGGACGCAGCTTGGTTTCTTTGAGCAGGGTATCGTGACGAGTTTGGTGTTTATTTTGACGACTGCTGTGACGGGGACGAGTATTCTTGGATATTATGGATATAGATACTTGAGATCGTGAGCGGGTTGCGTTTCTTCGTAGTGGCGGAATTTACTTTGTATAGTCTAGTGACTCCATAGCATTGAAGATTAAATTTCTGGCTGAACCTTCATATATGCTGATTAGAATATCTATATCCCAGAATCAGACCCTCAAATTTGAGATAGTAGTCGATTTGCGAACTCGTGGTTGCTTTAAATGAATCCTCAAACGATACTGAAAACCTGCCTCTTCCCAAGCCCATTCCCCAGCTTCGCCAACCCCTCCAAGATCTCTCCATGCATAATCCCCTGCACAAAACACTCCCCAACCAACTCAAACCTCTCCTCGCCAACAGGCCTCAGCAGAAACGGTACATTACCACCATCAAGCAAAACAATCAAATCTCCCTCCTTCGACCGCCAAGGACATAATCCAAACAGCCCCGAAGTGGTAACAAAGAAACAAGGCTCCATACACGTTGGAAGTTTATTCGTCTTGTAGTGCTCCAATTCTTTACCGGCGTTTGGTTTTAGGACTTCAAGTGGTTCTCGCGAACGGTAGTTCCAGTGAGAGCGCATATGATCTAGATATTTCATATTGCATGTCTCGTTGCTTTCCGTTCTGAAGCCATCTACAGTCAGATTTCTTGACCAGAATGGTGATAGAGCACAGGGATCGAAGATTTTATCAAAGACTTGGGATAATTCGCTTTGCTCTTCGGTAGGCTTTTGGTAAGGATATATGTACTCGATGGGTGCGTGGCTGATACTCCTGATCTCGGTAATGTGAAGACCTGAGAGTCGAAGAACCAGGGGGTCGTCTGTCTTTAGAAGGTCGAGATTCGGCTTTGTATCGCCTGCTGCTTTGAATTTGAACCGAGCATTCAAATTGGCTTGAGTCCGTCTTGAGCTTCCTTTGCTATCAACAGACCAGGTTGGTCGGCCCGTCACTGGATCCTGGGCTTCAGGACCCAGAATCTTTACCCAGGTGCGCGATGGTTGACAATGAATAGACGACAAGATGGCCACAGAGTTATGCTCTCGGATCCACCAGCGCGTGAAGTCGGCAAACACTCTCTCCTTAGATTTGTCGTAGTTGGGCCTGATCAAATCATCCAACTTGGTAGTATCGTGCGTCTCGTTCGCAAAAGTGAGTAGCGCAAACAGTTTATCCCGAGGATCAGTTGCCTTGAGATCCAGACCGGAAAGAAAGACTTCTAAGATACTCGACAACTCATTCGTATCCTGTGCTTCGATGGGAGTTGTCGGAACCTCTGTAGTTCTGCCTTTGGGTTTCAAAGTCTTCCAAATAGCCGCCATGGAAATCTGCTGTGAGACAATATGCGGGTTTTGGCTGGAGTATCCAGGATTCTCAAGCCAATTGCTGACTTGCACCACTTCCTCCCAGGGGACTTGCTCTCCTGAACAGTGGATGAAAGGCCGTTTCGCTGATAGAGCTTCTTGGATCACCCAGACTCGAGTAAACCAGGGGTTCTCGTAGAGAGTGCTCATGAGGAACGATAGTTGAGTGTTTCCATACCAGCCCGCAAGGTCTATAATCTCTCTTGTCCAGTTCTTCAAGTGGATATCGAAGACTTCCAACATACCCTTGAACGAGATGGCCTTTCCCTCATCCTTTTTGCTCTGCTCATAAGCTCGGATCTCTTCAAGAGGAGTTGAGTGGGCTGTTCCGACACAAGAGCATTGCCCACCGCCTTGACATAGTCTGGAGTTTGAGTTGCAGATATCTCGAATGAGCTTCAAGCAAGCTTCGACGCCATGGTTATCCTCTCCCAGCCAGATGTGAACGGACGACGCCAAAGAATAAATCTGACTCATGAGCGTGACCTGCTGGGCTCTCTCTTCGAGATCATCTTGGTTGATGCACACGGCGTCGATCCATATAACCAGGGTTTCTCCCTCTAGCCTCAAACGGCGAAGTGCTTGGGCAGCAGACTTTCCAATACTGAAAGGCATCGCTTCCTTTCCATTCTCGAGATCACCCTCTTTCGATAAGAAAATATCCTCTCGCTCGGTAGGATCTCCCCAGCAATACGACAGGGCGTGGAAGTCGATTCCTTTTGACTCGACCTCTTTCAAGCTAGCCAAGCGAAAAGAACATTTGATCGGACCGTCAAACTTTCCCGGTTCAACATGTAGGAGTCTAATATCCTGCCTTTCGACACTCAGCGCCCCAGCATAATGCGATGAATTTGAGGCAAGTTGCAGGGCTTGGAGTTCTTCCTCCGTAGGTTCGTACTCAATCTTGATGCTTCCCTCATCGATGATGTTTACCCAGGCCATGTACATAGCACGAGGAATCAACTGAATGACATCGCCTGGTCGAAGGGCCTCAATCCAGAGTCTTCGCCTTGGTCCGTGGAAAACAGTCCATCGATCAGACCAATTCTGGGGTTCATCATTCGCCAAGCGGTTATTGAGTACAGTAATCGTGCGTAGATCTCCACGGCCCTCTGGGCGCTTTACTGAAGCGTCCCACCAGGTGAAAGAAACTGCTTCTGATCTGTCTGCCCAGCCTGTATAGCATGTTAGTTGCCTCTCATGAAAATTAAACCTGTTAACTGACCTTGATCGCGAGATGTTCCTGCGAAAGTCACAGCGTGAACCCTCTTCGCATCTTGCGGCACTTCCAACTCGACATATGGCCGCTCGGGACAGTGATCATGGACCTGAATCGCATCCTTGCGTTCAACAAAACAAGTTTTCATTTCGGATGCCATTTTCTTTGGAATGATTTAAACTGAAATGATAGATCTCGCCAAGCTTCATGAATGAGCTTCAGTTATTAAAGTTGATATCGAACGGAGGGAACCAAAATGTCAGCATCACCCATGCTCAAGTGTCGTTAAACAGCCAGTAAGAGATGCGGATATCCTGCAAGGCCTGACAGGGCTGAGCGCATGGGCGCAGCACCGAGATCCTGGGGGCTAAGCAGCGCGTTCCAAAATTAGAACTACGAAAGCGAGGAATTACAAGAGAAATCTAGAGGGATCAAGTATATAAGAATTAAAGGAAGTTGGCATATTAATAAAAAGAATTTGGTGAGTAAATAGCGAAGCACTGAAATTGAAATGCACATCGTATCCACTATCAATCCTGGTATTCCATCTTGAAATCCCCTCGCTAATCTCATGACCCATGAAACCCTTGTAAAAGTCACCACCCAAACCCCGCCCATTGCCACGGCAAATAGGCCACAACATCAGGCATCTCAGCCTTTTTCCTCGCCTCCTCAACTGCACTCACAAAAGCCCTCGAATTCTCCAACTCCCTACACATCACCCCGCTACCCGTCTCAATCAGGCTCTGCCCATCCCTCGCATACCTCGCAATATGCATCGTATCCGATCTCTCTAGGAGAAAATTGAGCTGCTCATCTACTTTCGCTCTAGCCAACGTCGCTCCATAGGTACCTATAAAAGGAGAACCATCTAGATGAGATTCGAATTGAAGCTACCTACGCTAAAAGAAGCCGTTCCTCATAGTAAATCCCCAAGATGGCCTGCTACCGCCTTCTGACAACAACTTCAATCGGAGGATAACGCGCCAAACACTCTCCACAGATCTCCTCCTGATTCCACAACGTCACTGGGTATTCATTCCCACACGATGCGAATAGCCTACTCCTCGTTTCGCTGGCCTTTCTGCACATAAGACCGTGTTTCTCAAAGTTCCACCGGTTCCCGCAGACGGGGCACATGTAATGAATTGTTAGATCGTGGCACATTTTGATATCTTAATTAACTCGGCTTTCGTTGATTCTTTTTTCAATGAAATGTTAAGTGGTTGAGATTTGATTAAATGAAACTATGCCATGGCTTGAGATGGCGGAATTTATAGACAACTCCAGAGGGATGAGAATTGAAGAGGATGATAGTTATCAGAACACTTTTCTGAAGGCCCTTAATCACAGAATTTGATGAGAACAAAGCCATAGCCCAGTGATCCACTGCATATTCTCTGTCCAGATGGTGCGAAATGTGATTCGTCAAAATAACCCGAAAGTGTCGCAAGATGGGCTTTGTAGCAGGATAGTAATAACTAAGTACAATTACAATACGTTACAAGTCCACGGCGTAAAGCCTTACCTATTACATTCACTGCCACAGAGTTAAATGCCACACGCTCATTGCGAAAAACGCCCATTTCACACAAGCCACATCTCACAAACCATCCTATATGTCGCGGTCTATTATCTCTAAGGTGCCTATGGATAAGGTGGACGCAACCGCGGGAGCACGAAGTGCTCAGGGCGAGGAAGCTCCGGCTCTTCAGGATTTGCGCAAGTCCTACAAGTCTCCTGATAATTCCATATCATTTCTGAGTACCTACTCCCGCACGAGCCGAAGACTCCCGTTGCAGAACGGCAGGCTCGTTGACATCTCAGGCTGTGCCTGTCAGAGTCGATTCTGTTGCTGCACACTGAGCACATGTAGTTGACTGTTACGTGGTAGCACATTGTGAGGGGAATGTGTATTATTAAGTTGTAAGTTTGGAAGATAGATACACAGACTAGGCAGCGTTGAAATTCGTGGTCTGAGGGTCGAGGAGGAACGTAAGACAGGGTATTTGTAGCCATTGCTTGAGAGTGATGACAGTGAATGATAAGTCGTGTATGAAATCTTGAGTCTCAGTGTTGCAGCCCAAACAGAGAGATACTCAGTAAAGGGCAGTTGAAGATGATATTCATCGGTGATTGTGAAGAGTTGTTTGTAGTCGTGATGCGTCGTCGCTAAGCCCATTCCCCCTCATAGCAAGCAAAAGTCCATAGTCAGATACATCCTGCAACTCCTCAAGCCAGTTGTGTCTTCGTTTCACCATTAAGCGTAACCTTGTTCCACTTCCTATCATCAGGCGGACACTGCTGACAATATTCCGACACGCTCGCAACAACCCCATCATCCGTGTATCCACACGATCCCATAGCCTTTGACTCAGTCTGTTGAGCAATCTGACAAATCTCCCATTCATATCCCTTCCTGATACAAACGCTGCAGTACATGCAGTAAAAGTGCGTAAAGTGTTCAGTGCACATGATGGATGTTTGCTGATTGGTCGTGTGCACTTGTGACGCAGAAACTCAGTGATAGTGACAAAAGATGAAAGGAAACTGCATTTCTTCTGCGTTTGGTGGCCTACGAGGCTTTTTGAATCACAGTTGGCGGTTGAATAATACCAAGACCCTGAAAAGCCTCACTAGGCATCCATGCAGCAGGGGTATGATTCAGCTGCACCAAATAGGCAAATCATGTTTTCATCAGCGGTTTAGTCGCACTGAAGTACCAAAAAGAGGCCTCGCCAATTACAGGGATGCACGTGTAGATGCGACTTTGGAGCGCCTGTGACTTGTGGCCCCCAATTGTAAAACAAGGGCTTTGAAAGGGTCGTTGGTATCGCGGCCGGCGTCACACGAATCAAGCTGTGGGATTGTTTGTTAAACGCCCGCTACAGTGATTAAAATAACTATGTCACATGTCAGCTTTGGACTGTTGCTGTTGTACTGAGAGGAGTTACCAATGATCAGATGCGGACGACATACGTCGCAACACCGTGATGCTCTCGCGTCTGCACAGGATGACTTGGGATTTCCTCAATTGGAAATACGCACATGAGGTGCGATAGATGTTCGCCGTGTACAAAGGGCAGAACATGTGCAGTTGTCTAGGGACTGATTCAGACCACCACAAGGTTGAACAACGCATCTGAGGAAAATCGGTGCTGCCGTGCTGGCGATACGAACATCAAAGGGGACCATGAAGAGTTTGGGATACCCAGCGAGAATTTGGGTATAAAAGTGTCCACAGGGAGCAGGAGAATAGCCTGAGCAAGAAATGGTTATAATAGAGATCAGAGACAACCCAAACTATATACTGGGGGTTTAGGACATCCGGATTCCATGGCAATCTGGCAAGTATGTTCATCCTCAGAACAGAACCGTCCGCGTTCCCCGCATGTGGAATGTTCGAGGTCCAAGTGGACGAACAAAGAGACCTGCATATATATACCGAGCAATGAACCAGCAGAAGCATATGCAAGCTGAAAGGTCCAAGTCGCTGCCAAAAGCAACCCAAGACACCGACTACGGCGCCTGATCTTATTTCTATAGCCTATACTCACAGGACCCCTGTTTTCGGCTTATATACAACAGCAGCAACAAGATCAACATCCCAGCATCTTTCTACTATACACCATTGCTCAGCACATCTCAGCCAGATCCAGAACCCAAACCATGTGTCGAGAGAATCCCTTCCAAATGAAGTGTGAAGTCTGCGACACAGAACTGGGAACTGATATGACCCTTGATCGTTGCGAAGCAGGTTATTTCTTTCAAAACTACGAACTCTGCCCGAACGGTGTTCAGAGTTTGTTAGAGATCATTGAGGTAAAGTGTTTGACATGCAAGGAGGAAGAGGATATGATGGATACTGATGATTTGGCAGACATGCTGTCCACACATATATAGGTCTATTGGATGGGAAATGTGCTGACGGATCGGTTCGTCTGGTGGTGAATGAAAGGAGAACTGTAGGTATGCTGGAAGGTCGGGGAATACAGAAGATGTCCAGTATATCATAAGTAAAGATGGAATGATATTACCTTTCTGCATATATATCTGCTTCAGAAATTCAAACAGAAATTCATTAGTAAAACGCTGAAGGTTTACGTGTGAGAATCAAATCACATGCAGCAGGTAAAGTATAAGCTCAGAAACAGTAGTAGCGCGGGTGATGAGTTTGCAAAGCGGAGCCTTGTTCTGGAGCCACGTATAATAGAGCTCAATAGCACAGTTTGTGTTTGAGAACAAGTGGTGAACACTTGAAAGAATTTCAAGAAGAATCGTAGAAGAAATGACGGAGACATAGAGAATAGCGAGATGCTGAGAATTCCCCCCTTCTGGCTAGATTCGCAGTGAAGATAGACTGTAGATTGACTGAATACGCGATATTAATCATAGAAGAGTATATCTGAAAGAGAACTCTCATTTCAACGAGTCTAGGGAGCGTGTTGCTTTCACTATTAGTGGTCCAGACCTCACCGTCTGGTCCGTAGTTCTCAAGTCTTACTCTAGGTAGATTAGATATAACTTCTGTCTGTAGGATCTCCTCGACCACATTGAATAAATATGCTGATTCTTTGAGGATGAAAACTGGGATGCTTAATACTGCTTAGAAGGCTAATAAGCGATGTCAACGATTTGATGGATGGCTCTCTTAACTCTGCCTTAAACTTGATTGTGTGGCCCTTTTAAGTTAACACTTTCCTGACTCTTTCTAGATGGAAGCGGGGAACCAAGTCGCCGTAACTGATGATGAGAGCTCCAAATTGATCAATGGCGCTGGAACTTGGTCTGTCGCAGACGCTGTCGTCATTGACTTTTTGTTATTTGGGCCTCGTCTTGGCAAAGTGAAAAGTGAATCAGTAACCCGCACATCGATCCTCAGGCTTCCGACTGTCGAGCGGACCATAAATTTGTTTTGTCTACGATCAGTGTCATTGGAGTAGTGCAGAACACTTTCACTAAACTGAAGATCAATGAAACGGAAAATAGGGGGATTGCCAAGGCATTGCTGAAGTCAGTGAAGTAGAGATAAGGAGTAGCTGGGTGAACACATGTCACCCTAAGCCTGAATAGAAGTGAAATATCCCGAACGAGGAGGTCGTCAGCTATTTGGGTATGTGGCGGGCAACTATAAAATAATGGAAGTTTCTCCGTGGTCTATCTCTCCCTCGACCGTAACGTCAAAACTCAAACATACCTCAAATCAAAAGATGTGCTGGAAGACTACAATTGAGCAACGCTGCAAAGGCTGCGACGATCTACTACGTACAGGATTTAAACTTGACAGGTGCGCCGAGTATGAGGAGAAGGGAACCTGTCAGAATGGTATTAGGCAGTTGTCCCAGAGAGTCGAGGAGGAGTGCCAGAAGTGCAAGGAGCTTCGGGAAGAACAGGAGCGTATGGCGGCCCTTCATGCGCTGGGTAAGATGGGGAAGTGATGGTGAGCGACATGCAGTGAGAACTGAGATGCAGTTAGATAGGAGCTGGTGATATACAAACCTCCAAGTTCATCTGTTATACACGAGTGTTTAGGCCAGCTTAAGAGGATTTGGTGTGATTCCTTACAATAGCGTATAAATACACTGAGAAATGATCACAATGGATCAATATGCAGTACAGATAATCAGTTCTTCAGTCATGAGAGATATCTATAAGTACTCGTCCATTCCCCTGAGGTTGGAGCCAAGTCAGATTTCCAAGCATCAAGATCTTGCTCTACCACTAGCAAAGACCACTAGTACAATCATCCCCCAACAAGTCACTGAACTTCAAATATTCCAGCTCCAACAAAATGTGCACCTTCGAACATCCAGTTTGGGTTTGCAGGGATTGCGGTAGG
Source organism: Fusarium brevicatenulatum (assembly GCA_013363135.1). Lineage (NCBI taxonomy): Eukaryota > Fungi > Ascomycota > Sordariomycetes > Hypocreales > Nectriaceae > Fusarium > Fusarium brevicatenulatum. The sequence continues at coordinate 45,404 of JABEEJ010000156.1, forward strand.
CAGATACCCGGGCGAGCCATTGTTACTGACTGTAGTTACCTGGTCCCTGGGCGACGATGTCCAAGAGCCTATCACGTGGAGAATCTTATCCATTCTTTGTGCTGGAGATATGAGGAGGGCAGGCGCAGGAGGAATCGATGCTGGGTTTGGTTGTTTCGTTACCTAAGGTGGTCACATGGTAATGGGGACGTCTCATCATGACCGAGAACTCTTGAAAACAGTAGGTGAATGGATCACTTGAAACGTTGAAACCTATTCACTGATCAAATATCAATTTTTATGAAGTGATTAAAAGTTCCAGACCACAGGTTTCAACTTCAAGCAACAGCGAGAGTGAGTCTCTGACCCAAAGATGCTTTGTGGCATCGTTGAAAACAGAGATTGTGGCAATTCTCTATTTTCCCAGTCGATGATCAAGAACATATCCGAGAGAAGTCCAGCGGATATACCACGTGAAGTGGAATATAAATAGTTCCCAAGATAGTACGTTTAACTTGGACTCCTACACCCAGGTAATTAACCTTATAGGCAGTCGAACTTATAACTACATCCACGTAGAACAACTCTTGAAGGAAAAGATGTGTCTAGCAACAACAAACACGATGTATTGCGATGAGTGCGGCGGTTACGTCAACGACTGGTATGACTTTGATCAATGCGAGGAGGCAGCAGATCCCAATAAAACTTGCAAAGGTGTCAGAAGAACCACCCAACGACACGGTGGGGAGAAATGCGACAAATGTATAGAGAAGGAGGAAGAAGAGAGAAGAGGTCGCCGCTGAGGCGGTGGTCCTTGGAATGACATACTCATGCCTTGAATAGTTAAATAAATCGAATTACCACTTAAGCTGTAACATTAGTTGATGCCAAGTGACTTGAGCTCCCAAACGGTGATAAGTGTCAGTTAATGCGCTGAACAATGCGTGGCAGTGATAATCAGAGCAAGTGAAATTTTCGTCAAGCATAAGGCTTTCACTGTTTGCTGGCTATTGCGCCATAATCAAATTACCTATAGTTGTGAATGAACAGCCCTCTCTCTTGCCAGTTTATTTTACTGTTCCACCTCAACCAAAAACTCCCTGATTCTCGGACTTGCGGAAAACAAGCTGCAAATCATCCACAAGCAGCATCGCATCTTCAGAGACTCTCGGTAACTATATCAGTAAGTATCTACCCCTTCCATCCAATATCTCTGCCCTCACATCCAGAACCTGACGCCAAACAGGCCCTCACCAAGCCAAACACACCCCAAGACCTCCAAAATGTGCGAGCAAGTCCGAACAATCCGCCGCTGCACCGCCTGCCAGCAGAACAAGACCGAAATCATCCGCAACATCAACTGCGACAAAGTCTCCATCTACAAGCTCGGCCTCTGCCGTAACGGGATGAGCTACCGCGACGTCACCGAGCCGATCGAGTGCAGTGAATGTCACAACAAGCGCGTGCAAGAGGTCGAGGCTGAGAGAAGGAGGCGATGGCTTGAGGCGTGGCCTGAGGATGAGCCGGAGGTTGAGAAGGAGAAGAAGGATGATGATAAGGAGGAGAAGGAGAAGGACAAGGAGGATGATGGTGCTAGTGTGGCTACGGATGATGCGACGGTGAATAGTGAGGAGTCTTGGAATGTTGTGGATGCGAAATGACTCGACTTTCCGGAGGGAATTACGTATGGCATCATGAATCACAGATCTGATTGACTCGGCGGTTATACTAGGCAGAGGATGAGAAGCTACTCAGATTGCACTCTGGGAGTCATGAACAAGGAAAGACTGTCGCAGCTCTTGAAGCAAGCTGCTGCATGATCGTGTCTGATTGTTCCCTGTTTGTGATACAGGTATGGGCCACCTAAAAGTGACAAAGGTCATTCAGTGATGTTTCCGCAGTTGGACCACAAAGGGACTCTGAATATAAAGCCCGGACCCTTCCACCGCCATGATTACATGTAGTCACTGTAGCCCACAATCACGCCCAGTTACAAAGTGTCCAATGACCCATGTATAAATAGGAGAAAGAGACGAAGTTAAGTTGCTTCTTCTACTATCCAAGTCAATATATCATACTAGCACCCCAGCAGAGTACAAAGTACCATTCCCAAATTCCTTACTGACCCAATTCCAGAGAAACCAAGCAGGAGATGTGTTTTAAAAATAGTAAATTCAAAGAGTGCAGATGCGGCCTCAAGTGGGATGAGGAGTTCTCCTATAGCAACTGTGATGAAGTCGAGCCCCACAAAATGGGATGTTGCAGCGTCGGTCTTCAACTTGATGAAATAAAGATCCCAGCTGAATGTTGTGTTTGCAGAGACAAGAGAGAGCGTGAGGAAAGGGAACGGCGAGGGAGGGTAAGCGGCACTGGTGTAAGGCATGTTTCCTTTGATGATGATGTCGTGGTAATTACATACAGTTCATAGGGGAAGTGGGTGTTAGGATTAATGAGTTTCGGATATAAAACAAGCTGACAGCCTAAAACTAAAGTTTCAGACTAGGAAAGCGACTGTGAGGTCATTTTAATATCTCTAGCTGTGTAGTTACATCAATAATTGACATTAAAAGCAATACTGCCATTCTAGATATTACTTATATAATAGAGAAAACACTCTATTATATAGTGCATTTAACTCAAGTTAATCAAATACTAATATAATAAACCTATATAGAGAGGAGTGACTTATATATTAGAAGGAAATACTACTTAAATACATAATGAATCAACATGTACACATTATCCACACACTTAGTCCCTTCTTGTATAGCAGAGAATGGTACCTCCAGAGACCAATCATCCAAACCGTCAAAATGCAGATTCTTCCACGTCATAACTGTATGATCTCCCAGCGTCTCCTTTTTGATATTACTGTCATCTGGCTTTTCCAAACCCTGCACTGAGATTCCTTGAACAAGATCGTTACTCTTGGACACCCAGACGATGTCATGAACCTCTAGAGTGGTCTGCTGACGCGACCAGAACGGCAGCCGGTCTTTGATGTTTCCCAACTTCATTTGTGATACAGTGTCATCCTTCTTCTCTGTCGTGAGCCTCTTGGTTAACATGTACCACTCATTACTGAAGTCGTTCTTGAGATCAAACATGGCCCAGTAGCCGTCCTGGGTCCCTTGGTTTTTGATCGCCCGAGAAGTCTTACCAACCGCTTCGTTGGCAGCAGCTCGCAGCAGGGATCCTCCCTCCTGCGCAGTATATTGGATTTGAAGCACAACATCGCTAATGGTGTCGTAATCGAATTTCCGGATCTCGGTTGGTAGATCTAGGTTCCATGAAGAAATGACCCCTGCGCCCTCAAATGGCATATACTTGGGCCCATTGAATGATAGATTGAACACACCGGCATCTCCAGAGCCGTGACATATGGAAATAGCTGAAATAGGTATGTGATCCGTTCGAAAAGAGTCTGCATCTTGAGCCATATAGTCGGCTGCGTTTGCTGCAGAAGACGTGACGCGGTACCGATGGTTAGTCAGGCGAAGCGTCGCATTCAAATTGGTGTATGGACCAACTACAGCCGGGATAGACACGGCAACGGACCGAATGCGTCGCATGTACTGGCCGGGGAAGTCCATGTCAAAAAGGCACTCATTGAATGAGAAGCTAGTGCTGCCCGTAAGACGAAGCTTGAGAAGAGCATAGGGGTCTATCTGTCTCAGGGAGATGTTCTTGGAGATTTCGAAATCATGGTCCCTGGCGTCATAGTGAGCTGCCTCGAGCCGCTTTAAATCAACTTGAAGATGGTCTGCTGCAAGTAGCCCGTGGTGAGATGAGTCCCAATATCCTCCCGGTCGAATGACAGATACTCGGCGTCCTTGTTCAAACGACAGCGAGCTCTCTGCCTTTTGCGCGGTGCTTAAAGCAAGGGTATAGGCCTGGTAGTATAGATCTCTGAGGTTTTTCTCCATCCACGAATAGAGTTGGGCATTGGTGTACTTAGTGCGGTACCACTTTTCAGCTTGTATCGCATCTTGGATGCTCGATCGCTGCATATCGATTTCCCGTCTTGCGGACTGGATTCTGATTCTCTGTAGTTCCACCTGCTTGTCGATTGATTTGATTTCCTGGCCGTGGATGTTGGCTTGCATTCTACGATCCTGCAGTTGCTTGGTGAGCTGGCCCTTGCGAGATGCTCGTCCAGCTTCGTCCCCAGATATCATGGCCAGCATTTTCAGATAGTTGGAGCCAGCAGATGCGGCCATACCTAGATTCTGGCCACCGACGCTGATACTAACTCCCACGCCGAGAGGAGCGCCCATGGTATCGATCTGGGGAAGGGCGTAGAGGGGAGCAAGCAGGTCATCGATCCCAGTCGCCACCAGGTTGAGGGCACTGGCTGCATCTGTGAGGTCCATTTCCATCTTCTCATAGCGTGACATCCGGAGATCATCCTTCGTAGGGGTATCGATCTCCTGTGCGATGTCCTGCCAATTGGTCGTAGGACTGGGAATTCGGGAGGGGGGTTCGCCAATGAGGGCGAGATAGAACTGGAGCTGTGATACTTGAGATTCTCGGTTGAGAACAAGAGATTCCATTGCTTTTTGAGCATCATCGAGCTGTAATTGTTTAATGTCTAGCATCATCTTCTGGATCGCTACTGTGTGGCGCTGACGTTGTGCACTGAATGCTTCAGATTCCTTTCTTTCAGTGGCAGCAAGGAGACGTTCTCCAAGCGACTGAAGCTCACTGCATAGCTCCAGCGCTCTGTGGAGAAGAAGCTCAAACCGTTGTCGTGTCAAAGGGCTATTGTTGTAACCCAAGACACTTGCAGTGACTTCTGACATGCCATGTCCCTGCTCATCAAGCAGCATGAGCGCTCCTGGGTCAATGGGGGGCTCGATGAGAGCGTATGTGACAGGCATCCCTTGTATGTCGAGTGAGTTGCGAATGTTGTATAAACGTTCTGCCAAAAGATCCCGTAGCTGCTTGAACTTGGGGTTCAGAGGTATGCAAAAGTATGTTGTCCGCAAGTGGCAGGTCATTGGTTCTGTCTTTTCGTGAAGCCCGGGTTGTGAAGCGCCTTTCTCCAGCTGTGGGGAGAAAGGAGGGCTAAGCTCTATCTCAGTATCGGCTTGGTTAAGAGTAGCAAATGTTGCTACCTTCTTTTCACCAAGTTTTGGCACCTGCGGGGGCTTCGGTCCAAGTATGTGCTCGGCTTCAGTGTATCGTTGAATAGCAAGAGGTATACTCTCAAGAGTACCTTGCCGGAAGTAGACATCGCCATCGGCAATAAGGATTTCAGCATACTTCATAACGATCCACTTCATGTAAGCCTCCGGGCGTCCTCTGGCAGTAGCATGCACAAGGGCTCCATGTGACCTCCTCTCCATCATGGCGTTGTGGAAGTTACCGTAGTCGCCCGTTTTGGACTTGTCTTTCCCTTTTTCTCTTTTCTGAATCGCGATAGCAATGTCCTGGAATGGGGGAAATCTCCAACACGATTGAGCAGAGCCTTTATCCCATTTGAAAGAAACCTCAGACGTTGGGTCAAAGACCAATCGGGCCACTCGCAGAGCTTCTTCAAATTGCTTTGTAGCAAAGAACCGATCCACAGCGAGCATTATCGAATGTAAACCAACCTCCCAGTTGTATAGAGCTGTTGGTTGGGCTAGTTCGTGGTATGTGGCTGGAGATGATTGTGCTTCATTGGAACTTCCTCCAAATGCCGAGCACATGGAACCCATGTCACTCCATTGATCTATCATCATATCCCGATGACCGAGAATGTTATAAACTTGCTGAACAGCGTTCGATCGTTCCGAACAAGCATTCATCAGCCTATGCGAGAAGCCGTGATCTATCTTGATTGCCTGCCTTTTACCATGGCTCCAGTTGAGATATGGCTCCCACTTCTTGACCGGAAACAAAGACTCGGAACGAAGAATTAGGTAGCTCATAGTTGACCCATCGTCCATTTCGATGCTGCCTACCTGTGAAGACGCAACCGTGTCCCATCTGCTACATGCCACCGTCCAAATAATGCGCCGGTTGCCCTCAGGGTTTCGAAAAGGTATTTTAGGTGGTGGTGTCTCCAGAAAAGGGCCATTGGTCAATTTCGTGTTCACATAGAAGCGGACGGCCGTCGGTAAACTAAAGTATGTTTCAACTCTGTGGAAAGTTTCGCCCAAGGGTAAGTAGGGGTCTCCAAGGCCCTGCCGTTTTACTTGGTCTTCAGATAAGACGACCATCTGGTCCTTGCAAAACTTGAAGCCCCCGTGGATTTGATTTGACGTGGATTTAACAAGCAAAGCCATCGTAGGACTCGATGCATCGGAGTCAAATCGGGGCGGGAATTGCAGGTTACCCGGATCTGGAAGATCGCCAATTATATTGACAGTGCCTGCAGCCATTCGTTTGGGTGCCCAGCTTCCGTGAATAAGCTCCGTCCATCCCATGGTGACTTCCCACATCTTCTGAGGCTTTGTAGAGCCAGCCTTTCTACCTGCGAGGTCTTTGAAGTCCATGTTCTCGTACTCTGGCGTCGTTTGCATATCGGGAGGACTGGTCTTGGCGACGATATGAGGAATGAATAGATACAGCCTCGCCCCAATGGTGACTGGAATCAGGTATGTACCGTTGAGTTCGAGGCGATTGCCATTCCACTGAGTCTCAATCATGGTGATATCTATGTTGATCTTGGTCCACGGAGTCCAGATTCCTCCCGGTGTGTCTGGTCTGATAACTGTCAAGGTGCGATAATAGAAACCATATGGAGATGACCGAGTACGACCAAAAAGATGATAAACTTCAGTACCCTGTACTGGCACATCGACAACATATGCTAGAATGTCAAGATGTGATATCTCATTGAGCCCATGGATATACATCTTGAGAGCTTGTTCAAATGTCTCACTGCTGAGATGCTTCTTCGTCAGACTGACCTCGAACTTTTCAAAAAGTTGGGACTTGTCATCTCGGAGAGAGGGGTCAAGCCAGTTCTCTGGATAGAGAAACAGCTTCATGTTACCTACCCAGAGGTTATAATGTCGCTTGACCTCCCACTCGTCTCGACCAATTCGAGATTTGTCGACATCTTTTTCCAGGCCAAGAAGACATCGTTGAACAAACAGCTGGACCACTGATACAGCCTGCTTGATACGCGAGGTCATAAGCTGCGGGCCCATCTGAACATCTATTAAGAAATGCTCGAATAGGCCTGTGGCATCTATTATTCCGAGCTGACGCACATAATCCTGTTGGAGGAGGTAGGCCACCAGTGCCCGTCTCTGTCCATCTCTGAGACCCTGTTCAGCTGTTGCACGCTGGTCTGGTTTCAGTTTTGCTCGGAGCTCATCGGCCACTTTGGCTTCCTCCTCAGGTTGACACATGTACCTGGAAGAAGCCATACGGAATAGAGTCGAAATTCGAGGTTGAGACTTGGTGCCAACGGTACGGCCGATACGCTGGTCAAGGGCCATCGCGTTAGAGAATCTAGAGAACTCGGCAAGGTCCCCTAGGTCCCGAACGATCTTTTTGGTTTCACCAGCCGGATAGATTTCCAGTAGAGCATCAAGGATTCTTGGGCGAGCCCAGCCAGTGCATACAGAAAGTTTATCTGCAATGGCATCTAGCGTGGGAGTTTGTGTACTTGAGAGCCAGACAAAGAGGGCTGGCAAACCACCGCTATCAGGTTGTGGCTTGATATTCTCTTTCAGTCTTAGGTATTTATTGAGGCTTAGCGAGTCAGCCATGCGTGGCGCACCCATATGAAAACGTATTGGAGCTTTTCTGTCGCTTCTGTTGGGTGTAATGGTGAACAGTCCGATCTCATCAGGTGTGAGTTGATGCATCTTGTAAAAGGCAACAGCTCGCTGGATTGGCCGTATAGCAAGTTTAATGAGTTTGACTGATTCGGCAGGGAGCAGATCGTCTTCGGTAAAGTTGCTAGGAGCTGACTTTGAAGTTGACCAATACAGGTCCGAGATTGGAAAAGAAGCCTTGAGGTGATACAACTTGGCTGCTTGCAGTGGAAGAGGCCTTTTAGCATACACCCAGTTTTCGTTGATCCAAAATATGTTGTCCTCATCTTGACCAGGATTCTGCTTCGGAAAGGTGAAAGAAAAGTTGTCGGATTCAGTTGGGACAAAATAAGTATCGAGTGGTTCCGTTGGTTTGATAGTTGAATGGCATAACCTCTTGAGCGTAGTCATGGCAATCTCTGTTGTTCCATCATCCATTCCAGTGACAACGACGGAATCTGTGAGGAGAACTCGTAGGATCGAGGGATCTAGACTTGATGCCATCGTTCCGATCACGGTTTCGACATGTGCCTCGAGGAGGCTGTCGATAATGAACGGTGCGGCCAGCTGCACGAAGGCATCCCGCCGTTCTTGTTTCAGCCGCTCAATTTCAAGAGGTGATTGGTCTTTCATCCGATCAACAGACCCAGATACCAGCATGTCAAGGGCATCTCTATCTAAATGCGTCGAGGTTTCAAACCAGGAACGAATCATGTTTTGCGGAACCACCATTGCCTCCATGAGTCTCCCGATGACTTCAAGAGTTTTGGGCTGTATGGATGTTTGCCTAAGCGATTGGAACTCCTTATCGGTTAATACACCAGAGAGTGTGAGCTTAGCTCGCACGTCATCAGCTCCAAGATCTGGAAGAAGTGTGAGCTTGTTTGGCCACTGGTCTGATAGTCGAAGCTCATCACTCAGCTCTTCAGCACTGCTGTATGTGATCATTTCTGACGCAGAAGACGTTCCTAAAAATGGTCATTATCTTTAACATGAAAGTAATTGGGAGGTCTCTACTTACCCTCGATATAGGCAATGATTAACTTTGCACTAGCTGAATCAAAAATTCGACCAGCGCATTCGACTACTTGTCCTGGCGAAGACAGGGTCTTGGTAAAGAGGTACGGGAAGGTATTCTTCAACCCTTTCAGGCCTTGCCTAAGGGCCGCCAAGAGAGGAATGCACTCCTCATCTGTGAGCGGTTTGTCGGACAAGGTATGGAAGTCTTTCATATTTTCTTTCAAAGACTCCAGTGTCCAACCAATATCAAAGGTTTCTCTCCATCTCTTTACAAACATGAGCGTGACTGCAGGGCCATCGAAAGGTTCCTCCATGCACAAAGAAGTCATTTGAGAGAACAGGACGCAATCCTTGGGTTCAACAGAGACCATCTGAAACATGAGAGTGTGGCGATATAGAACTGAGAATGTCTCGACTGTGAGCTTGGTCTCAGTCTGGTCTATTTTTGCTGCCTCACAGAGGCTAGTGAAATGCTCCAAAGGCCATTCTAGGGCCAAGCAAATAGGATGGCTTTCGTCTTTCAGGGAAACGGTTGATCCGTTGCGGGTCAGATAGATCCCTTTATCAGTTGGACTGAAGATGGGTGATATCCGTCTCATATGAGGAGAGAGAAACTTGCGATGCATCAAGGAGTCGGACCCAAAGGTATCAATGTTGTCCCAGAGGGGCAAAAGGAGATCAGGCTCAATTGACACAAGCTTGCTCAATTCAACGATAGAAGCAATGCCTTTGACGGTGTATGTTGAAATCAAAGACACATTTGACAATCCTGAACTACTTGCAGCTGATTCTGCTACCCGCAAGCAGGAGATTGTGGCATCGAGATTCTGAGTGCTCCATCCAAGTTTTGACTGAAGACGGAGGAAGGCCTGAATGTTGAAAGCGATCTCACTCGTCAATGGTTTCAGTGGTGGGCTTGAGGCACCAGAGAGCAGCTGAAGTTGATCAAGCGACTCACTTAATTTCTGTGAACCATTCATGTTAGCAATGGCAAGATCACGACCGAAGCTTCGCGTCTTTGTCAAGGCCAAAAGCTGCTGGAAATCCAAACCGCTCCGCTGGAGAAACTGTCCATCGATCCAAGAGAGACCAGATTTGGTGTCCAGACTCAGCATCTCTTCCTGAGACTTATAACCCCATAGACAGGCAGTAGACCAACGGCAGCCAGACTCGACGGTGAATTCCTGCGTTTTTCCTTTCATATTATTTATAAGATTACAGAGCCACTCTGGATAGAATGTCTCTCCAGTGATGGCCACAAAGTCTGATTGCATTAATGCCAGTGTTTCAGAAGCGGCGAGCCGCTCCAAGACCTGATCGATGCCCGCTTTAATCTTCTTTGGCAGCACAGGATCACTTCTAAACCCTCCCCGGAGCCGTGCGAGGATACTCTCGGGACACGTAAAGGTACGAACAACCTCGGAGCTGTCTTGGCCAAGAATGCTCAAGATTTGCCCAATCTCATTGCGATTCTTGCTGTAGGGGAAGTTAGAGAACGGAAACATTTGTCCAGGAAGAAGCTTTGTATTGACAACTGGATCGCTGTTGATAGGCTGTTCAGTTGGCAGGTCCTTGTCGTCACGAGATTGGCCAGTGTATTGGGGTGTGTTGTAAGGCACAACGGCTATATCAGGGTGCCCATCCGCAACACCCGTGGCGGATACCTGTTTGGGCTCAAGTCCCTGAGACGCTTTTGACCTGTCATACTTGTATCGAACGTAAGACTCAAGGACCTCGATTGTCAACGCGATGTATGGAATCAGAGTTTGTGAGTTGGCACATGTGAGCTGCAATTTCTCGAGATCCGGACGCCTAGACGAGAGGACGTTCAGCATTGACTCTACCGACAAAGAGTTTGCTTTTGTGTCGCGGAGAAACCCCATGATTTCAACGAAATAGGCCGATAAGCTGGTGACAGAGCAGCAATCCTCGCAAGCCCAATCCTCGAGCCCAAAAGCATCTGTGAGGTTGTTGGCAGGCTTGGACATAGACTTGGATGTAGTGGCATCAGTGGCCTTGTCCTGCGGTTTAATCGGCACAAACTCAGATCTTCCATTCGTCAACATGCTCAGCCATAGATGCTCGTTCCAGCAGTCGAGTCTTCTTGCAGCATTATATGCTATGAGAGACTTTTTCTGGCTTAGGCCCGCAGTCGACATGGTTGATATGAATGAGGCCTCGGTTTCTGTTGCTATTCGCCTGGCAGTTCGGTAACCAGCGTTGTAGAGAAACACAACGTCTTCAGCATCTTCAACGAGAGAGCAGAGGCCCCTGATGACTTTGGCGAATCTCAGGGCCCCAGGGAAGTATTTCTGCAGCGAGGACGTATAGGTGAAGCTCAACCTTTCGTTCCTCTCGTACAATCCCATCAGACTTTCGTCGTGCTTCAGCTCTTTACCTTCAGAGACAGCCTGGGAAAGAAGATGAACGACCAAATCATTCACAGTGGCGTCGAGCTTGAAACCCTTTTCACGCCTAATAATAGACCTCATCGCTGCCAACGGGTATACCTGGAACACGCTGTGGCGAATCGCCTCTAGCCCTGGACCTCCCTGTTCCAAAACTTTGTCGGGATCAGATCTTATATTCTGACTATTAGATCCAAAACCGAACCAGCTAGTGGTGGGTTCTTCCTGCTTGCGAGGAAATAGATATTCGCCAAGGCTCTCAGCTGAGTTGGACCCATCGAGACTGGAAACTATCTTGTTCAACATGTCTAGATCTTTTGGACACATTTTGATGATAGGTCTAATCATAGATAGAGTGGCAACCTCATCGGGAGGGACATCGCCGCTTTTTAGCAGCAAGTCGAGACTCCCGACAGGATCGTCAGATTTAATGAGACGGTTGGTAAAGATATCGTGAATATAATCAGACTTCATGATTGTTGATTTCAAATGATTTCAAGTGATGTTGGTAGATGAGAAGTTGTGATCCAAATCTGTATAGTTTTAGAGCAAGGTGCAAGATTGAGAACAACAACTACGAGGGATTGAGAACAGACTCACGCCAGACGCAATCTGTTCATTCAAATTGTTAGCGTTATTGTTTGCTAAGGTGTGCAAGGTTTAAAACATGCAGGTGACGACCCTTGATGCTACTACTTGGTAACTGGCCCTGCGACGACGAGAGAGTGGCTCTGAGGGATGAAGCTTACAGAGTAGACTAGCTGTATAGGAGGTGGCAGAAAACGAGGTCTGATCACCCAGGAGGGGGGCACGACCCAATCTGAACCCCCAGTCTAGTTGAGCCCAAAGGGTAAAGGTGCGGCGATATCAGAGTCTAACGTATTGGCACTTACTGATGCATGCCTCTTAGAGTCATCACATCAGTTGCTTATCTGATGTTTGACCGACATTCCTGCTTGGGTGGTTTGGCTGGGCTTGTTGCTGCATATCTCTGTCAACCCTATTGCTGAATTAGGATAAACATGGTCTACAGTATATCAATAAAGTTCGGGCCAGTCATGGCGTTTTTTAGCTAATGCGGCAAGCTATCGATGCGAGGTCACCAAGGGTCTCTTTGCACAGAATGTCTGGACTTGCCAGACCTAGACATCATACCATGATAGAGGTCTAAACCGAGGCTAGCATGCGAGTCTAGGTTTCTGACCTCTCACGCGCACAAACATGGCGTTAGATGTTCAAGATGCTATTGATGTATGTCTCAGGAGTCAGAAGCCAAGACAAGTTCTAGGCCCTAGAAATAGGCATACTAACTTGTTTTGCCAACAGGAGCACGCTAATACAACGCTTGCGGGTCGGACCTTGTATAATCTAGTTAGTGTACGGTTGATGGCTAGCTGACGTCTCGACTTGACCTCTTTCGGCATCGGTGTTACGTGCAAGTCTGAGATTCTAGTATATAGAGCTCTTAATATAATAAATAGTAAAAATATACTTAAAAGTATAGTTATATATATTAAAGACTATATACTATTAAAAATATATAGATAGTATATATACTTGATATCTATTTTGGTTATTTATTTTTCTACTTACACTGAATTATATACTTGCTTTGCTACTACTATAGCTAAAACCCCTAGACTGCTAAATAGGTTAAGGTTAGAAAAAGATTACAAGATCTGTCTCGCAATCCGCTAACTAAACTCGTAAAGTCTGTAGCGTGCAATAGAGTTTCGAGCGGCCGTAATGATAAGAAGGGTAAAGAGTTGTTACAACAGTAGCCGAAGTAGCTTTTATCGGTAAGCCTGCATACGCACGCTGGCGAAAGGGAACTGGGGTGCCTAAAGAGGCGCAGCTGGAGATGCAAGCAGCTGCCGATCGGTGTCTGGAACATCACGCACTTACCAGAAAGGTTAGAAGAGATACGATTACCGCAGCGAATCATGACTGAATGCCGCGAATCGCAACGGGTGGCTGGTTTCCTTAACCACACCGGGGTGCAGAGGATCCATGTAAGTCGAATCGATAGCAGTAAGCCACAGCTCTGGTCTAGACCATGTGGAATGATGCATTGCACCCACATGTATTATAAAGAAGAACCTGGAGAGAAAGGGGACTCCATTCGAGCTAACGTTTGAGGGGTTACGAGCAGAGGTGCAAGTACAGCTGAGAGTAGAGCGGCATACATGATACTTGATTGCAGATGCAGCACAGATTTGCGTCACACGTTTCATGGCTCTCCTTCACATGCCAGACAATATTGCAAAGTGACGAGAGTGTCTTCCTATAGTTCTTACCTTAGCTCTGCTCCCAATTGTGCATCGCGTCCTGTGAGACCGGTCTGGTAGGAGAGTGAAGAGATTAGACGTGTACGTCCAGCATCAAACTGAATCTCACCACAGGGACCCAGATCAGCCAGACTTCAACCTATCAAGTGGATTTCATCCCGTGTTTAGTTCAGCATGACTTCCAACCAGCAAACAAGCAGCGTGTTTCCTTCCACAACTCAGCAGCGAAGTCGAGGTCCATCCAGCCAAGCTGGACCAAGTCATGAGCTGGGCAATTCGAATTCAGCTCCCGCTGGCGAGCCCTCGTATCAGTCAAATGCCCAAGGCCCAAGCGTTCAGAGCATTCCCCGGGTCACCAGTCTGTTTGACAGCAGCCAGTCCACAGGCCAAGGCGGTGGTGCGCTCAGAGATATAGATCAAAGGTTTAAGACGAATCCTTCCAACGGAACATTCTCTCTGGCGATTCCCATCGAGGTCTCCAGCTCCCGCAACGGCGCTCAGCCGACGTTGAACCTGTCGTACGACTCAGGCTCCGGGTCTGGTGCCTTTGGGATCGGCTGGGATCTCAACGTCGGCTCCGTCACGAGAAACACGGCAAAGCGGATGCCGACATACGATGATGAAATTGACACATTTGTTCTCTCCACTGCCGACGAATTGGTCCTGGACGCGAAGACGCCCCCACGCATTCTAGAGGGATACGTCGTAGCCACGTTCCTCCCGCGTGTCAGGAGCGAGGTTTCAATCATTGAGCGCTGGTCCAGCATCACAGATCCCGGAGACGTGTACTGGAGAACCATCTCGAGCTCTAGCATTATTTGTGTCTTTGGGCGTACAGACGAGTCGCGCGTCTTTGACTCGGGAAGCGATGGCTCTAGACGGAAACGGATCTTCTCATGGCTGCTGTGCGAGTGGTACGACACTGTCGGTAATGCCATTGTGTACATCTATAAAGCTGAGAATGGTGACGGAGTAATGGCAGACGATTCTCCAACTAATCTGTGTGAGCTTGGGAGGGATGATATTACCAGGGGTCGGGCTCGGTATCTCAAATCGATCCGGTACGGGAACAAGAAGCCCAGTAGGGACTCAGAAGCCTGGAATATTATCCCTCAATCCAAAGACATCACAGACTGGATGTTTGAGGTCGTCTTCGACTACGGCGAGCACGATCTCAACATACCTACAACAGCGGAGACAGCGACTTGGCCTGTCCGTCCTGATCCCTGTTCCAGATGCAAAAGCGGGTTCGATATCAGGACCTATCGTCTTTGCAGGCGCATCTTGATGTTCCATCACTTCTCTGCAGAGTTGGGATTGCAAGACTACCTCGTTTCTTCACACGTCTTGGAGTACAACACCGCAGCGACTGGCTCATTTCTCACAAGCATCATCAACCAAGGCCATATTTGGGATGGAAGCAAGTACCTCACTCAGCAGACGCCCCCCTGTTTGTTTGACTACAGTCAGTTGGGAGACATCAGCAGCGTGCAGTTAAAATCTGCAAAGCCCCGGGATCTCAAGGGGCTTCTCGGCGACTTACCAGAGTCCAAGACGCAATGGCTAGATCTCGATGGGGAGGGTATGCCTGGACTTCTTATACGCAGGAATGGTGGGTGGTATTATCAGAAGAACTGGATGCCTCTACAGTCTGATGAAGAAGACGGCGCAGTACAGACAGCAGCAGATGGAGAAGGCTCTGACGATGGATGTCATGACGGCAGCCAAAGCAGCTCTGACATGAGCCAGGAGGACTTTGGAGCTATCATTCCCATCAAATCTATCCCCAATCACATGTTTTATCAGCCCACCTATTTTGAAGATCTCGATGGGAACGGCCTCCTCGACCTTGTGGCTTCTGACCACGAAGGTCGTCTCACTGGATACCAAGAGAGAACCGACGATGGAGACTGGACCCCATTCACGGACTTCCAATCTATCCCCAATATCAACATACAGAGCAAGAACACAGCCAAGCTTGACCTGACAGGCGACGGCCTCGATGACGTGGTACACACGGATTACGAGGCCGGCGACGAGATTGTATGGTACGAGTCGAAGGGCAAGGCAGGGTTCGCGGCTCCAAAACGCACGGCCACGGGGGTTGCGAACTTGCCCCTGAATTTTACCAGCAACGATCCCTCAACTCTGACAGTTCTGGCTGATATGAGCGGTGACGGCCTTCGAGACATTGTCGTCATCACTAGTGCGCGCGTATCATACTGGCCCAACCTTGGGTACGGCACGTTCGGCCATGAGATTGTGATGTATAATCCGCCAATCTTCTCGGACCATGGCCTCTTTGATCTACAGCGCATCTGCCTCATGGATCTAGACGGCTCTGGCACGACTGATCTCGTCTATCTTCCTGAGAAAGGAGGTGTAGTTTGCTATCGGAACCTGGTAGGAAATGGATGGAGCGCAGGCATCGCTGTACCCAGTTTCCCCGTCGTCCAGGATCCCAGCGACGTCTTCGTGCTCGACCTGCTGGGTAAGGGCAGCTCCTGCTTGTGTTATGTTGGCACGGATGGGACATCCAGTGATGAGTTACTGGTCTGGTATCTCGACATGACCGGTCCCTCGAAGCCCAACCTCCTGAGATCCTTCTCCAACGGCAGCGGATCCGTCACCACTATCTCATACTGTCCATCTACCAAGTTCTCGCTGCGGGACGAGCGCAAGGGGAACCCCTGGAAGACCAAACTCCCTTTCCCCGTCCATGTTGTATCACGAGTGGCAACACAGGATATTATAACCGAAACGTGCTCCTCCACCCGGTACGCCTACCATGAAGGCTACTTCGACGGGAGAGAAAGAGAGTTTTGCGGGTTTGGCATGGTAGAAGAGTGGAAGACGGAGATCTTTAAACTCAACAACGGGAATCAGTACCGGAAACCCACGCGCCTGACCAGAAGCTGGTTTCACAACGGATCTCCTGATCTCCCGCTAACCCCCGAGGGCGGCTACGGGGAACCCCGTTTGACTTCTCGCCTCCCGTCTGACTTATCCTATGAAGACCGCATGGAGGCTTGCAGGGCCCTTCGAAGTACAACTCTGAGGTACGAGATCTACGGCGAGGACAAGAGCCATCAATCAGAGATACCGTACCTTGTCGTGGAGAACGCCAGTGACGCCTCGCTGGTCCAGGAGTGGGCAAGTCCAGGTCATCATGCTGTCTTTGATGTGCAGCATCGAGAGACTTGCACGCTCAATTACGAGAGAGTCGCAAGCGACGCACGCATTGAGCACGAAATGGTCTTGTCCAGAAATATGTACGGCGACATCATGAGCAGTCTCCAGGTATCCTATGGTAGAGACTCGGACAGTCCTTCGCCGTCTAGTGCCCAACCCATGGCTTTCGCCCAGCAAACAGCCAACTTCATCAAATACTCCACGGTAGAGTACACAGACTCGGCTATCAAGGACGACCATGTCTTTTACAAACCTGTGATCACTGATGTGGCCGAATATATCGTCTTGGGAATGCCGGTCAATGGTATCTTGGACTTTGACCAGATGAAGGAAACGTCTTTCGCCACACTGCCGAGATTGTCCGTTGCCATGACGGACGATTTAACTTCACTTGGCAGCTCTGCTAGCAAAGTCTTACTCCCGACAAAAAGACGCCGAGCGTACTACAGATCTGGCGATTTGACCCGACAACTGGAGCACTACAAGTTCGAGGCGTTCGGAGTGGTTGACCAGACATTTGACCTTGTTATGGACCAGTCGCTTCGAGATCAGGTCTACGGAGCCAAGGAGACGCTCAAGGAGGCATCTGAACAGGCCTACACGCAAGATGGCCTTGTTGATCTCGACAATGACGGAAACTGGTGGGCGCCATCGTCGCGAACCTATTTCGGTGTGCCACAAGAGGCTACTTCAAGAAGTCAGCTTACAGCGGCCAGGGGGTCATTCTTCACTCCGACCTGGACAGTAGATCCTTTCAATTTCAGGACTACCGTCAAATCCGACATTCATTACCTTCTCCCGCTGCAGCTCACTGATGCTGTGGGAAATCTTACCAGCTTTGAGAATGACTACCGTTGCCTTCAAGCTCAGACTGTAACAGATCCGAACCAAAATCGGACGCAGATCCTACGCGACGCACTTGGTCGCACCGCTGCAACAGCCCGAATGGGTAAAAAGGACGAGTCTGTTGGAGATTCACTTCAGGGACTGCCCGCCTTTGTGGATTCAGCCATCATACAGGTATTTTGGACAAACCCAACGAAAGCCGTCGCAAGAGACCTTCTCGGCCAAGCCGGGACCTACACGCTGTACCATGATTGTGCACCAGATATCAGGTCAACTTCACCTCCATTATTACCGGAGTTGCTGTCGTCAAAACTACAATTCGCACAAAGATTGAATATTCAACTCTCCAGATCAGAGCATGTCATGGGTCGAGGCGCCGACGCGGAGACAGCTGACATCACAATAGTAGTCAATTACTTTGACGGCGCTTCTAGACTTCTTCAGTCGGCCACGCTGATATCTTGGGAAGCTGGGAGTGACAAGGCTACTCGCTGGGCCTTCTCGGGCAGTACCATTTACGATGAAGCTCAGAACGCAATCCAGGCGGCTTGGCCCTTCTTTGGGGATAGCCATTTTCCAGTACAGCACCAGAGCATCAAGTCATTGTCTACCATTAACTTCATTGATGCCATCGGTCGCTCCATCGGAACGCTGAATCCTGATCATACTTGGAGCAAGATCAAATTTGAACCTTGGGCAATCTACACCTTCGATGCTGGTGATTTGATAAAGGGACCAGGTCTCCTTGCTGACGAAGACCTGGGTTATCATGCTAAAAGCCTCAGTGAGTCTCTGTACTTGCCGTCGTTCTACGATAGGGCAGCTCTCGGGACCAACCAGAACGCTCAACTGGCGGCCGAGAAGAGCTTGGTGTACGCTGGCTGTCACACGTTGAGTTATCTGAACGCTCAAGGCGCGGTCGTTCAGACGTCCCGCAAAGCTACGTCTGTGAAGGATGACCGTCACTGGGTCTTCTGCTACAACCCTCGCGGTGACAAAGTCAAAGAAGTCGACCCCCTTGGACGGACTATCCAGCAATGCACATATGATCTTTCGGGACGCGCCATTCTAAGAAATACCATGGACTCTGGATCTGCCGCGGTCTCGTTCGACTGTCTCGGCAACCCTGTAGTGAGCTGGGACAGCAATGGATGCCTAAAGCTTACACAGTACGATGGTCTACGAAGAGTGACAGAGGTTAAAGTAGTCGAGAACAACAAGGAGGGATACGTCTGGTCGCGAATCGAATATGGCGACAATGAAGCATATGAGGCCAGAGCCTTGGCTTTGAATCAGAGAAATCGAGTTGTCAAAGTCTGGGATCAGTCCGGCGTCAGAACAAACGACCTCTATGATTTCAAAGGAAACTGCATCAAATCCACTGTCGAGCACACAACGACATATCATTCCTCGTTCGATGCCACTCCAGACATGCCCCTTGACGGCGAGTTGTTTGTGATGATGTCCGAGTTTGACGCACTCGATCGCGAGAAGTCGTCGACGGATGCCCTGGGCAGGATCACACGACGAAGGTACGGTCTGGGCGGAGAATTAGTTGAAGTATCGACCTCAGCGGACGGCCAGGAATGGGTTCCACATATATCAAGCATTCAGTACGACGCAGACGGGCTTCCCACTGTTGTTGAGCATGGAAACTCTACGAGGACCTCTTACACCTACGGAGATCTTGATCGCCGTCTCGTAGGGAAGAAGTGTTTGCGCAAGGATGGCGCAGTGCTGGAGGACATTTCCTATGTCTACGACTGTCTTGGGAGAATAGTCAGCACTAGAGATGCTGCACAACAGGACATATTCTTCCGGAACATGAAGGTAGACAGTTCGTCAGACTACACATACGATACGCACGGCAGACTGATTGCCGCCACCGGAAGAGAAATGCTGTCAAGCGCAGACGATCCCTGGTTCAGCTCCAGGTCTGACTCGCTCCAGCGGCAATTAATTGCTGACGGGTCGCAAATGTCTCGATACACCGAGACCTATGAGTACGATAAGGCAGACAACATTCTGAAGAAGACTCATAGGACAGAAGACAGAAGCGCCCCTGACTGGATCATGTCGTATGGCTACAAGGCGATCGCGACGAGCAACCTACTGGAGTTCACCAAGGTTGGCAAGAAGACGGAGACGTACGGTTACGACGAGAGCGGCTGCATGACCTCCATGTCGGGTTTTTCGAAGCTTGAGTGGGATGAGCATCACCGGCTACGGGCCAGCTCACAGCAGCGAGTGACGAATGAATCCGTCACGACTGGGGAGACGACGTGGTACATCTACAACAGTTCGGGCGAGAGGGTGCGCAAGATCACAGACAGATTGCAAACGGCCGACATGTCAGCGCCGCCGAAGTTGAAGGAGACGATCTACATCGGAAATTGTGAGATACAACGAGTCTTTGAAGGGGATGGACTCACCGCAAGGACTGAGATCAGGACCAGCCAAATCGCGGAGTCATCGAGCTCGGCCAGCCCCCTTGTATCCATAGAGGAGACAAACAGTGGTGGTAGCGGCTCAATCGGTGATGTTACAAAAGAGCTGCTCCGTTACAGGATGAGCGCGAACCTGGAACTGGATGATACCGGCAGAGTGGTGTCTTATGAAGAGTACACGCCTTTCGGAACAACGACACTTCAACTGAGCGGGAGCTCCATAGAGGCGCCGAGAGCATATCGCTACTCGTCGTACAGACATGACTCCGAGACCTCGCTCTACTTCTGCCAGGCGAGATACTACGCGCCCTGGATAGGCAGATGGACATCCCTTGATCCCAAGGACACCGCCGACGGGATGAACTTGTACTGTTACGTGGCCAACGATCCGATCAACTACGTCGATCCCGAAGGGACTGTCAGGACCAAACCTGAGCTAGGCATCAGCGGCGTGGTAGGCTACGCTGCAGCCATGACATCTGTGTCCCTCCAGGAAGGCAAAAAGGGCTTCAACACGAGCGACACCAAGACTACCGACAAAGTTGACAAGGATGAAGAAGCCTCGCAGATCAAAGTCATCGAGGACCTCGATGGCAAAACAAACACGGTCACCACGACAAACGACGACGCCATCAAAGAGAGGGATCTCAACAAAACCATCGACCGTCTCGAAAAGGATAACGCCGATCTAAAAGAGCTTGCGGCCGATCTAAAAAAGCTTGCGGCCGATATCAAAAGCTTTGAGGCCGATGTCAAGGTCCGCTTCGAAGAGGAAAGGAGAAAGCACTTGGTTGAGCTCAGCGCACAACACAAGAAGAATGCCCAGGCGGTGAGAGAGGCGGAAAAACAGGCGGCGTACAACGAAAAGCTGGATAGACAGTTGTCAAAGGAGAGACATAGGGAGCAACAGTGTTGGGACAAAGATAGAAGCGGCATCAGTGGGATTCAAGTTACCCGTCAAATGAAATTTGAGGATACTAAATAACAGCTGTTGTAAGGCATTTAGCCTGGCGTGGCTGAGCATCTCTAGCGCAGATATCAACGCCATCTGCCTACAGTAGTATTTCACTCTGTGTTGGAAATGGCTCCGCGTTAGCCGCTACGATGCATCAAGGCTGATCGGATTAAGGAAGAAAGCCTATGCTAGTAGGGATATTAGAGGTAGTAATCCTTATTATCTTCTTGTTTACGCCTTTGTCCATTGTAACCAAGGTTATTGAATCTATGACTCTAGAGAGTTAATTTTGTTAGTTAGAAACTTGGCAATCCCTTCTTTTATACCTAAGTATAGTTCGCAAGTTAAATAAAGTACCTTTTAGGAGCACACCTGAAGCTATGACCCTATAAGCGGCTACCTACCTCTCTTAGCTTAGTTACTCTCTTATAAGCCAGACTGATCGATATATACTTAAAAATGGTTAACCCTTCCTTGAAAGAGTCTGGTTAATATAGCGAATTATTAGAAGAGTCGCTAGAGGTCCAGAGACTTATACTTCCTGGATTAAAGGGTAACCTTGCTTAGTATAAGGCGGCCGATGACTGGCTTCTTTAGTATTATTACTATAAAGGGAACCTTAAAATAGGGCGACTGTTAGGCGAGCGACTACCTTTTAAATAATGTATATCAATTTCATAGTTATATCTTACGCTAGGAACCCGGGTCCAGACTTGTCGACTTTTAAATCTTACACCTAATAGCAAAATCATAAATCTGTCTTTATTTAAGCGGTTAAATGTCTATGGCCTAGATGGCGGTGTTAGAGTCGGATTTCACGAAATATTTAATGCCACACGTATCAAAACACTTGGCGAGAGTCCTCATTTGCTGTCAAATAAGTGTAAGTTCTTACATATTGAATCCATCACCCAGAAGTTCCCGGCAGACTTAACGAAACCGTGGCAGCATATTGCGAGGCCTCAACACCCAAAGAGCCCAAAGGAAGACATTGCATGATCAAGATACTTACTCGTGAGAAT
Organism: Fusarium brevicatenulatum; assembly: GCA_013363135.1. Classification (NCBI taxonomy): domain Eukaryota; kingdom Fungi; phylum Ascomycota; class Sordariomycetes; order Hypocreales; family Nectriaceae; genus Fusarium; species Fusarium brevicatenulatum. The sequence goes on from JABEEJ010000156.1 coordinate 67,318, forward strand.
AAGATATTCCTAGCTGACACAAGAACCCTTCACGCCTTTGCAGAATTTCTCAGCGACGACGACGCGTACATCCGGCGAGATACAATCAGTCATCTATCACGGCACCCAAACTTACCTCCCAAGATAACCGCCCAGATAGCCACCAATATCACAGCGTTTCCAGATGACATCTTTCGGTACAATTCATCAATGACCATTATCCTCCAGCATAACGACGCCTATCTATGTGACTGCTTACGGGTACTTGCATTAGGTGATAGCGAGTGGCCCTTCTAATATTGCTTGCTTAATAAGGCGGCAGTGCCAAACACTGCATTGCATTTCCTTCACTCTAGAAAAGAGAAAGCTCTGGAAAGAGGCCCAGAATATTCTCAGACCAAATACCAACTCAAAGGCCTCTCCATCGTCACTCTCAACCTTTTCCTACCCTCCATCCCTCAAAACAAACAACCCTCACAACAACCACGTCATCACAACCGTTACCATGTGCTTAGCCATAACCCGCGTCTTCTACTGCATGCGCTGCAACAACGAGATCTACGAAGAAATCCAGTGTCAAGAGTGCCCGCGCTACCACCAGGAAAAGCGCTGCGGAAAGACTAACTTGAACTTGAGCTTCAAGTGCGAGGCCGACCTTTGCATCTTGTGCGCCTCGTTTCCGCCGGAGAGTCAGATGCCCTTTATGTCGCAGCCTCCGCAGGGTAGTACTTCTACTATCATGCGACATTTGAGACTTACGTACGGTCGACGTTGATGGGGTTCGGTGGATGTGAGTGATTCTCTGTAGATGGGTGCAGCGATTTGTTAACTCTGTATAGACCTTGAAATTACGCCCACAATCATACAGACGAACTCAGAACCGAGCGGTTATTGACGATGACATCACAGACTCTGTTGCAGAGAAATATTGGTGATTAGCTGCGAGGATATCTTGACTGCTAGGACCAAGATTGGATCCCTGACGAATTTGCTGCATTTTGGTGGCCAACGCCTCAACCACATTGACCTTGGCTAGGAGTTTGCCGGCCTTTGTCACTGAAACAATAAACCCAAACGCCTTTCATCCACCATCACACCTAATAGATCCTCATTATTCAGAGCATATATGCTATTGTTCTCTTTTCGGATGATCTGTTCGGAACGTGTGCACAGCCTGAATAACCATCAACAAAGCCATTATAAAATTACCACCTCTATGTTCACGAGTGTGCCCGTTCACCTTTACCAACAACATCAAGACCAGTCACGATCAGTTCATCATGATCTCGACTATAAATTCAGCTTACTTCCTCTCCATTTCCAAACCAATCCATCCTTCAATCTCCAACTTCCTTCCCACTTCACAACCCAGCCCTTACCACTTATAACCCATCCACAGATTTCCATCATTATACTATTCACCATGTGTCGCATGATCAACACCACTGAGGTCTGTGCCAGCTGCGGCAAGACCGTTGACACAAAGCTCAAGCGAGATAAGTGTCCGCACTACGGCACCACCAAGTGCAAGCAGGATAATGTATACGTAACGAAGAAAGTTTCCGCGGGCAACTGCTCTAAGTGCTCGAAGGAGGGGAAGAAGAGTGGGAAGAAGTGAATTGGGGGTTCTAGTCTGTCTCTGGAGGCGGCAGTTGAGTCCAGTGTTTTGATAGCACATGAGACAAGTTAAGAAGGAGGTCGCCTTGTCACACAATTAGATACCTTAGTCAGTTGCTTGGAAGGGTATACTGAGCTGGCTGTTGGGATAATGAAGCACTATTGAATTCTGAGCTTTCTAATCTTTTTCGTGACCTCCAATTATTCTCACTGAGCTCACAGTTAATAGAATGGCCTTTGTTTGGCTTTCTTTATATCTAGATTACTTACTTTCAGTGCGGTATCAGATATGGTGACTGAAAGCTGTCTATGGAAACGTGATGATCAACTTCAGCCACCCTGACCCGAGGGAACCAGTGATGATCGTCAACAACACTTCATGACCCTCCATTCACCTGCCCAGTGACTTCAGTGTTTAGAAGCTTTTGAACGAGTATATAACCTCACTCCCCATCCCTTTCATCCCAGTTGAGCAAACGTGCCCAAACACTCGCCAACGACAACCCGTTCAGAGAATCCAAACTAACAACTACCTCGCTAAACAATCAACTCGTATTGTCTTCTACAATGTGTATCGTCTACCATGTCAATATAACATGCCAGAAATGCAACAATCATATTAGAACTGACATGGATCGCGAGAAATGCAACAAGGCAAACAAGGGGGAGCGATGTCTCAAACGATACCAAAATGGGGGTGAGCAAAAGGAGAGTGAGTTGGGATGCAAGGTTTGCAAAGCTGCAAAATTGAAAAAGCGATAGCTTGGGTCAGACTGGGCTGTATTTCATAGCTTTTGGCTGTGATTTGTTGCTTCTCAGGGATAGTGGGAGCGTTTGATATCCTCTGATCCATTTGATGATTGTTCAGTTCTTCGCTTAGGAGACTATCAGTCTGTTGTGGCTCAGAATGATTATACAAACGTCGCTTCATTCATCGGACTTAACATTGAACGTGAGTAAGTGCCGTTTGAATAAGGAAGATTCAAACACTCCCAGCAGAATAAGTATAAATACCACTGCACCCACCTCATCCCATCTCCAATATCTCCAATCCATCTCACAGTCTATCCCTTCACTCTACACTCAACACCACTCTATCACTGCTAAGAACAAACTCTACTCTCAACCATGTGCTTCATTCACACCACCCGGTACGTCTGCATCAGATGCGGTCATCAAAACCCCGTCCCTCGAACAGCCTATTGCAAGGACGCGAACAACGTTGAAGTCCCTTGCAAGAAGACGCGTATGCAGACTACTTCCGTGATCGACTCCTCCAAGTGTCCTCAGTGCAAGGCCAAGGCTGCTAAGGCTAAGGCTAAGGAATGCAAGACTGAGGCGGAGGGTGAATAAAGACTTCATGTGAAAGGGGCTTAAGATTTTGGGAATCATGGCTGGATTGACCTGGGGCTTTGGACATCACATGAAAGATTTGGTAGTCAAGCAATCTCAGTGACAGTCTCAATACTATTTGTTGACGTTTATTGATAACCTTCGTGAAACATTGCACAAGTCTGACATGGACTCAACCATTCCCTCACCGTGACACATTTGGACACCGACGGTAGAATGAAGACGCCACCGTGACACTTCAAGCCTTACACGTCGTCTTGCATATATAACTCTGTACCTCAAGTTCCCTACACTCCTATCATATCTCGTAACTCTCCCCTATCTACCGTCAGCATGTGCAACCTAGTCTTTACCAAATACCGCTGCCGAGCCTGCGACCACATCATCGACCATGAAACCGTGACAGAAAAGTGTGACCCTGCCAAGAAATCAGGCAAAGACTGCTTAAAACAGAAGATAGTGGTTTCGACGATTCATACAGATCAGAAGAATTGTAAGGACTGTGTTAAGAAGAAGAAGGAGGGTCAGAGGGGAGTTAAGCGTAAGCTTTAGAGGTTTATTTCTAGGACCTTGAGGTAATTTAGTTCCTTAATCTGGGTCACTGCTCGTCAGGCTCTTGTATTTAACGTCTCGGTGATCCAGTATGTCTTGGGCTGAGGGTTTGTAAAAGGACGTACCCGCAGTCTGTGATACAGAGCACAGCATTCGGTATCTTAACGGTCCTTCGGTGAAACACTTCAAGATAAGGACTTGACATAAACAGTAGAGCAGCTCCTTTCATCCCATATACTATTAACTCTTTCTCATCCTAAATCTTCAACCAAAGTTCCAAATGTGCACCATCCACAGCACAGGTTATCTCTGCAGAAAGTGCTCCTACCTCATCTCCATGCCCCTGGAAGATATAAAATGCGCTCATTTTCTTCAAAGCAGACCGGGTATTTGCTTTACGACGGCAAGGCATGATACCATCTATGTTCATGAGGAGGAGTGTTTGCAGTGCAAGGAAGCGAGGGCAAAGGCCAAAGGCAAAGGAAGGGCGGACGGTTGATTTGTTTGATCAGAGGACGAGTTCAGGGTTATTTTGTTCTTTATGAACTCATTCTCAAGCAATAACGTCATAGTCTGGGGTCTGTTTGTTGTTTTGTTCGTGTGAACGAAAGACTCTACATCCGGATTGCCAAAGTGTCCAGCTTGTAGCTCCTTGTTCGGTCGAAACACCAATCCCTTCGAGACTTTCTGCGATCAACTCGGATTATACTATGTACCCATGAACACACAAATGAAGCCTCGCTTGTCTCTCATATAAGTGCGGCAGATTTCCCTACCTAAATAACCAAGAAATCACATCATCATATCATCCACAAACGACTCAACTGAAACAAAGACTCAACTCACCACAAACACAAACAACATAAACCTAACATTCTTCACCAAAACAAACTCACCAAAATGTGTCAACTATCCAGCACCGCCACCATCTGCGAATCATGCCGCCATCTCATCGACTACACCTCCAACAAGTCCTTCTGCTCTCTTATCATGGACCCCGTGACGAGTGGTCTAAGCATGAACCCCATTGATGAGATCGAGGAAAGGGCGTGTCTTGAGGAGCCAGCTGATTACATTTGTTATGCGTCTAATCACTTTTGCAAGCGCTGTGAGCCAGATGCTACTTGTGAGCAAGGTAATGTTGAGGTCTAAGGTTGGAAGTGGAGATTGCCCAGCCCCGGGGTTTTACTTCCCGTCGCCGAGCCGGAAGCTTGTGAGGAAATGGAGGGCTAGAGTTCATTGGGTAACGCGAGTTTTCGGGATGGTTACCCTGAAGGAAGAGCTTTAGTTTGGCCTTTGTCTTTTCATTAACGTTCTTGATCATTTCAGTAGACAAATGCAACAAAGTATCTCTGTTCTTGTATTCTTCGGCGATTGCATATCGATATAACGTGAAATTAAATGTTGAGCAGTAAGCATTGTGTCTTGTCAGTTACTGATATCCCCGTAATCCCCGGTCAGCACTTTAAACTCACCACCAACCTCGTGTAAGTCTGCGATACCGGCTTTGTTTTAAGCATCTCTATTATTTAATAAATCGTCTCAGCATTGCGGGCCTACATCACTCACCGAAAGTCCGGTAGAACAGTTCCAACAATTTCATCCAGCAGGGATCGTCATGGCCAATTCCGAAGCTACACTCAAAGCATCGTCACATCCGACCAACGATGAACGCTACCAATTTCCTTACTCAGAAATGTGGCACCTCCAGATTTCATCGAGTCAGAATGAACCTAATTTCTCCAATGTAACCCCCAGAACCATGGACATGACCACGAGACTGGTAAAAAGTCGATTGACTTTTCGGATGTAAACATGATCCCGAGTCCTCCACTAAACATATCGTGGCTGTCCACGATGGGAATAAAGTCATGCACCTTTGGAATACTATGGCCGAGTATACACCGATTGTAAAGAGCATCATAGCACAACGGCACTTGTAAACGGGAGTTCTACATATCATCCGAGATGCGGAACTAATACGAAGATATTAGTGAGAGCAATTGAACTTTCGTGTGGCTGATAACGTTAGAACCCAGATAAAATACATTTCGTCCCGTCATGATGGCCTGAACGGTAACGACTCCGGGCCGAAGCCACTGTAACATCAGCGTCACCAGGCCACTGCACTGGGTCGATAAACGGGTTATGTCAAAAACAATCCATCGTGGAGGAAAAAGACTCATAGTTAACCTTGAAATTTGACAGCTACAGGGGAGAAACCAAGGTTCATGTGTGATCAGCACCTGTTTCTAGGTATACAGTTCGTATGTATGAGTTTGTTTGATTCCGATCTCCATCAACCAACGTTAATTTCTCCGCATGAACGAAGCGTGCGAGTCCACAACAGGGCCGATTTCAATTGCGGAGAAGAAGCTGTCTCCCCCAGCTTTTCCCTCAACCCCGGCAATTGAGATGAAAAGACTAACTTAATCGATAAACTGAGTGTGAATGTGCTGGGAGAACTTCGGATCCTCGGTCAGATAGCGGCCGTATTATTCATTCTGTGGAGTGGGAAACCTGGGGCATGACACCATCACCAACAGTCGGGAATATCTTCCATTGGACGCAGCGGCTAAGCTGCGGTAGATCTGAGGATGTGAGAGTTGGCCGATGGAGATTAAACTGGGAATGGCATCACAAGACGGCATCGCCAGTCAAAGGACAGTGTTACTCCGCATCGTCCATGTGAGCTAGTGAGTCGTTTTTTTCTTCCTTTGTGCGGGGGAGCAAAGTAATTGAAGCCGACGCTAACACTTACAAATTTTGCAATGACGCAGACACGCAAGTTTTGAAGGAGGAGCAAGAGGTTGGACTGGTGATCGCCGAGGAGGAGGGAAAGTGTAGCCGGTGCTGGGGATATATAAGTTGTAGTTCATAGCCTCACAAAAAAAGAGAAGAGATCATCATCACTGAGTGCCATTCATCTCTTACACTCTCACAATGGCTAGCATTCGATCTGTGTTGGTCTCGGGTCTTTTGGCCGTGGGTGTTAATGCCCAAGCCTACGATGCGAGTGATCGCGCTGAAGATGCTTTCAGCTGGGTTCAGCCTAAGAACACCACTATTCTTGGACAGTACGGCCATTCGCCTCATTACCCTGCCAGTATGTTCACCAACTACACCAAGTGACACTGAGGTTATACTGACATTCATTCTAGACAATGCTACTGGCAAGGGCTGGGAAGATGCCTTCGCCAAAGCTCAAGACTTTGTCTCCCAACTAACCCTCGAGGAAAAGGCCGACATGGTCACTGGAACTCCAGGCCCTTGCGTCGGCAACATCGTCGCCATTCCCCGCCTCAACTTCAACGGTCTCTGTCTGCACGACGGCCCTCTCGCCATCCGTGTAGCAGACTACGCCAGTGTTTTCCCCGCTGGTGTATCAGCCGCTTCATCATGGGACAAGGACCTCCTCTACCAGCGCGGTCTCGCGATGGGTCAAGAGTTCAAGGCCAAGGGTGCTCACATCCTCCTCGGCCCTGTAGCCGGTCCTCTCGGACGCTCGGCGTACTCTGGTCGTAACTGGGAGGGTTTCTCGCCGGATCCTTACCTCACTGGTATTGCGATGGAGGAGACTATCATGGGACATCAAGATGCGGGTGTTCAGGCTACTGCGAAGCACTTTATCGGTAACGAGCAGGAGGTCATGCGAAACCCTACTTTTGTCAAGGATGGGTATATTGGTGAGGTTGACAAGGAGGCTCTTTCGTCTAACATGGATGATCGAACCATGCACGAGCTCTACCTCTGGCCCTTTGCCAATGCTGTTCATGCCAAGGCCTCTAGTATGATGTGCTCGTACCAGCGTCTCAACGGCTCCTACGGCTGCCAGAACTCAAAGGTCCTCAACGGTATCCTTCGAGATGAGCTTGGTTTCCAGGGCTACGTCATGTCCGATTGGGGTGCCACCCACGCCGGTGTTGCCGCCATCAACAGCGGTCTCGACATGGACATGCCCGGTGGTATCGGTGCCTACGGAACATACTTTACCAAGTCCTTCTTCGGAGGCAACCTCACCCGCGCCGTCACCAACGGCACCCTCGACGAGACCCGCGTCAACGACATGATCACCCGCATCATGACTCCCTACTTCTGGCTCGGCCAGGACAAGGACTATCCCTCCGTCGACCCCTCCAGCGGCGATCTCAACACCTTCAGCCCCAAGAGCTCCTGGTTCCGCGAGTTCAACCTCACCGGCGAGCGAAGCCGTGACGTCCGTGGTAACCACGGAGACTTGATCCGCAAGCACGGCGCCGAGTCTACCGTCCTTCTCAAGAACGAGAAGAACGCGCTTCCGCTCAAGAAGCCCAAGTCCATCGCTGTCTTTGGTAACGATGCTGGTGATATCACTGAGGGTTTCTACAACCAGAAGGACTACGAATTCGGCACTCTTGTCGCTGGTGGTGGTTCTGGAACTGGTCGTTTGACATACCTTGTTTCGCCTCTTGCCGCTATCAATGCTCGTGCTAAGCAGGACGGCACTCTTGTTCAGCAGTGGATGAACAACACTCTTATTGCTACCACCAACGTCACTGATCTTTGGATCCCTGCTACTCCTGATGTCTGCCTCGTCTTCTTGAAGACTTGGGCTGAGGAGGCTGCTGACCGTGAGCACCTCTCCGTTGACTGGGACGGCAACGATGTTGTCGAGTCTGTTGCCAAGTACTGCAACAACACTGTCGTCGTCACTCACTCTTCTGGTATCAACACTCTTCCTTGGGCTGACCACCCCAACGTCACCGCTATTCTCGCCGCCCACTTCCCCGGTCAGGAGTCCGGTAACTCCCTCGTCGATCTCCTCTACGGCGATGTCAACCCCTCTGGTCGTCTTCCCTACACCATCGCCTTCAACGGCACCGACTACAATGCTCCTCCCACCACTGCCGTCAACACCACCGGCAAGGAGGACTGGCAGTCTTGGTTCGACGAGAAGCTCGAGATTGACTACCGCTACTTCGACGCGCACAACATCTCCGTTCGCTACGAATTCGGCTTCGGTCTCTCCTACTCCACCTTCGAAATCTCCGACATCTCCGCTGAGCCTCTCGCCTCCGACATCACCTCCCAGCCCGAGGATCTCCCCGTGCAGCCCGGCGGCAACCCCGCCCTCTGGGAGACCGTCTACAACGTGACCGTCTCCGTCTCCAACACGGGCAAGGTCGACGGCGCCACTGTTCCCCAGCTCTACGTGACATTCCCCGACAGCGCTCCTGCGGGTACACCACCCAAGCAGCTCCGTGGCTTCGACAAGGTCTTCCTTGAGGCTGGCGAGAGCAAGAGTGTCAGCTTTGAGCTGATGCGTCGTGATCTGAGCTACTGGGATATCATTTCTCAGAAGTGGCTCATCCCTGAGGGAGAGTTTACTATTCGTGTTGGATTCAGCAGTCGGGACTTGAAGGAGGAGACAAAGGTTACTGTTGTTGAGGCGTAAACAGGTTTATGATGTATGAGATATGCCCTAATTACCTAGATAGTAATTCACGTTAATGTTAGTTCAAAGCTGCTTGTTTCCTACGATAGTGTCGATAAGTGACAGGTATGGTACCTGACACGGCGCTAAAGACCTGCTCCTGGGTCTGCAGTGTTTGACAGTGATGCAGGTTGACAGTGACTAAGTTAGCTGAGCTGAGTAGCAAAGCACAGATACCTCCCTGACAACAGCGGAGATGATTTCTATTCCCTTCTCCCCTCGACGCAAAGCCTTTATCTCCAAACCTTACAAACATTCACGAAGACTTCTCGGGTTTCTCTCGTCTCGTAAGTCATTGCACCTGGTTCAAAGTAAGATACTGACCTCACCACCTCAGCATCACCATGTCCCACAATCCCCAAGACATGCAGTCAATCACCGATGCCATCTTTGCTCATGGTCGCCGCCCATGGAACTCCTCATGCCCAGTCCTCATGCCCCATGAGCCCGTCTACAAATTCTCAGAGTCTGCTCTGGAAGTCGGTCACTTCAAAGACGTCATCCCCAGCGGTGATGCCCCATCAGCCAATTGCAAGAAAGACGCGAAGGCCTATCTCATGGTGAAGCGCGATGGCGACAAGACCGGTTTGTTGTGGTGTGATGCGGATGGCGAGGCCGTGGACAAGAACTGCATCGCGATGACTGAGGGCCTGGATGTCAAGAAATTGAAGAAGGATTTGGTAGAGATGTACAACGCTCAGGAGGAGAGGCTCGTAAAAGACTACAACTGTGCCATCCTGGTTATGGTGGCTCGGCGTATGGTTGTCAAGTTTGCGGAGAGGGGAACGGCTGAACCGCCTGTCATTGATGATGAAGACAAGCTTGAACGGTTCAGTCATCTCAACAAGAAGGCTGTGCTTTGCAGTGAGACGGATCCTGAGCTGAACTGAGGTCTGATGGTGTGGTAACTGGGGATACGAGAATAAAGGATGATGGCGATCAGGACGATGGGGTGCCTGATCATCTTTACAGAAGAGTAGCAGATACTCATATACCTTCAGAGTTACTTTTTGCCCCTAGGGGTTGAAGCCTCTTCTATGCTCCTCAAGTTATCACAGAACAACTGGTGAGATGAAAGTGATTCTTAGTACTGTTCCCAACGCTGCAAACTAATCGCTGAAATGCCACATCGTGCTTGTTGTACAAAATATAGCCTGAAAAGTCACTGTCATCTGGTACGGGGGTCCTGATACACCGCCATTGTCCATTATTCTGGTTCTGATCCCATCAATTACCACAACAGACCTCAGTTCAGCTCTGGATCATCTTCACTGCAAAGCCAGGGCTCTCTGCCCCCCTCTTCTTGATCGGCAGGAAGCTGGTAAGTCTCTCCCCTTATCTCGCATCGCCTGAGAGCCATTCGGTCCTTCATAACCTTGAGTTCTTCGTTGTAGTTTATGGCATGCCCTATCTCATGGTTATTGTACATCACCATCAGGTCCCGCTTCAGATTCTGAATGACAAGGCCTTCAGCCATCTGGATGTACCTTTTATTAACGGGGTTACCATCAGCGTCGCACCAGAGAAAGAATGTATTGGGCATGTCGCTGTCGATGCGCTTCACCATGAGGTATGCTTTCGCGTTCTTCTTGCGGTTGGGAGATAGGGACAGAGGGTAGCCGGGGAGATCTTCTTTGAAGTGGCCGACCTGAAGAGCGGACTCGGAGAACTTGTAGATGGGTTCTTTGGGCAAGGGAACCTGCAGACCAGGGTGCCAGCCATCTTGGAAGGCGGCCTCGAGGCGTAGCTCTTCCTCCTATTCCTCAAGCATCTTCAAGGCCGCTTCATCTATGCTGTTGTGAGACATGGCGATAGTGGAGATATCAATATCTTGTTTCCGATCAGTGACTTGAAAGATGAGATGAAGAAGAGAGAATGGTCTTCCCTGACGTTGTCAGGAACACATCTGTGTTTTGAAGCTCAGCGCCAGGAAGTTACCACTAGCTAATGTAGAGGAGGAAAGAGAGCTCAGGGCCTTGATCCTAGATGAGAAAGACTTAGGTGATGTAGCCTACCTACCTTACCTAGGGTCACTTGCTGAGTTTATTTGCCGTGGAGGTAGGTGCCTGTCTTGCCTTTTGTCAGTTGAGGCTGACACTCGCCGACAAGACAACTCTTTGTTCATTATGCGATGTGTGATGATGAACAGTATAACGACAGATAGTAACCTACATGTGATGTCCTTTGTTTAATTACTGAACAAAAGAACAGTGTATATTCACTGGACTCAATGTCAGCACCCGATAAGTGAGCATGAGATGACTTAGGCACCTCTGACATTAACTTCATAGCATCTGGTCCTTGAAAAACTATTTAAGCCAGCCTCTCCCCCATGCGACAGTCCAGATACTCCTTATTTCATTCCAACTATTACTAACATCTCAAACCAACATCAATATCCCCATCCCAACCTCAGATAACCCCAGACCCAGACAACAACTAACACTAGATCAAACATGTGTCTCAACTGGATCACTACAACATCGTGCCGAAAGTGCGGCCACTGTGTCAATGTCGAGTTCGGCGATGACTTTTGCAGGGACTCCAAGAAGGGCAAGGAATGTCGACGAGAAGTGAAGCACAAGCAGAAGGGGGCTGATCCCTCAAAATGCTCGGAGTGCAAGGCGAGACGAATGTCACTGTAATCTTTTATAGGGTATTTATCGGTAGCCTGGAGGAGTTGATCTTTGTATCTGTGGTAAGGAAAAAAGAGAAAGGCCACAGGTGAAGGGACTAGACGATGCGGTTCTAGGTCATTTTGGCGAGAAGGGATGAAGCCATCACCAACTTTTACATGATTGACTAGCTTGGTTCATTATTTAGCCCAGGCCAGCAGTTCTACAATGAAAATGTCTTTCTAGGCATAATTGATACAGATAAAAGCAAGTACGTCCATTTTAAGTATGCAGGATGCCGATTCTGACACGTTTTTGGTGAAGTTCTCTTGTGATATAAAAACGATGTAGGGTACCTTGGTTGAGGTATGGATCAAGTCGCGTACATGCGTGCCGTGGCTCGATCCGTGGCGTAGGGCTGATCAGATAACCATTGGCGAGCTCGCTAGATGCCACATGGACGCGATTGACGATATTTGTCAAGGAATGATAGGTATAGCACATATTACTGAATCATAGGCCAGAGTGAGCGTCTTATGATCCATGCAGCAGACGTATATATTGGCCAAGAGTTTACGGAGTACTGGCGACATCAATTGAAGCCCAGAACCATGAACAGACCATTGAAGTTGATCCCGGGCTTAGAGTTGAAAACCAACTCGAAACATGACAGCACTGACCCAATATCAAAGCGCGATGCATCAAACTTATACACGCTCCCAAGCCCATCATGAAACCAAGACCAAGACGTGCATTCACTAAACCCTAGGAATAATCTTCAAAGGTGGATATTCTGCATAACTACCGAACACAAAAAGCAAGGCACATAATCCCAGCCAGACTCTTTTATGCTTTTTATTAAAAAGGGATTGGTCTACAAGTCTCCAAACGCGAGACCACTCTCGATGGATTCAATGGTGGAGACGTGTTGAAGAAATTGGAGGTTGAACACAGGAGGTTGGCTTTACCAACAGTCCCCGTTAAATCCTCAACGGTATTTCCTCACAATTAACTTAGATTCGCAATGTGCATTTGAAGCAAGGGAGATATTAAGTTATAGACAGTATAAAAGGGATATACGAAAAAAGAAAGGGAGATTGGTTACACATGAGACATCAAGCATGTCAAGCAAGGATCTAAAACGCAGCCACTATAACTCAGCGCGTCCCAGCGAGCATCATCCTTATCGATACCGCCAACACGGGTCCACTCCACTGCCCACATCACCACTCAACGCGCCCCTGTCCAGAACCGCGTTAAGCACCTAATTCCCATTAAACTCCCTAAATTACAGCGCTCTCACCCACTGTAAAAACGCCAACGCCAAAAAACCACGACTGCTTGCTCGCGAGGCGCCCGCGTCCCGCGTAAAGCGGAGCATGCCTCTTTAAATACCTCCCGCTACCCAACACGAGAGCCTTTCTCACAATCTCACCACCACCTGCACTGTTACTTCCTACCATACAAAAAAGTGTTTCACGCTTGGTCGAGTTCTCTGGGACCGTATCTCATTCATTCTTTTTATTTGACACCTATGATTTAAATAAGGAAGTATTCTACTTGAAGAGAGAGAGAGAGATACTAGACCGCCTTTCGTGTCGTCATCGTTCTCTGATACCACGACGCCTGTTGGCGAGACATTAAGAAGGATAAGGGAGAAAATTGGCGGAAACGAAAGATTCGATCTTGATTTCGAATTCTGAGCGAGTTTGACGTTTGCACTTTACGCGTGTTACCTGGTCTCGTCTCTTTCGTCTCTGGACGCGATCCAGTTCGACCTCGATCCTCGATCTACAACTCCACGAACCGAATACACCTCTACAACTCCTACAAGAAACAAAAAACGCAAAAATGGATTCTTTGGGCTCATCACCTCGAAAAGGCTCCTCCGCCGAACCAACTCTTCCAACAATGAAGCCCTACTCCCTCGCCGGCTCCAAGCGCTCAGCACCAAGTCTCCTCCCGCCCTTTGAGCCGCTCTCATCATCTCCAAACCTCCCTCGACCCGTGAAGCGACAAAATCTCGGTTCTGGCCGCTCCTCGTCGCGAGCTCACCTCAAATATCCTACTCCCGTTCCCACGTCGAGCACAGGTATCCTCTCGAGTTCCCCGCCTCAACGGTCCGCTACCGCTTCCGAGCGTGCCCCGCTCGCTGCCGTCCCCGCTGTCGAACTCTCGGAAAACGGCGAGACCCTCATCATGGGCCGATCGTCCAACTCGTCACACTACCAGATCTCCGCTGACCGCCTCGTCTCCCGCGTCCACGTAAAGGCCCGCTTCGTCGCTGCCGCGAGCCCCCTCGAGCCCAGCAAGATCGAAATCGTCTGCAATGGCTGGAATGGTCTCAAGTTGCATAGCCAGGGTCGTACTTGGGAGCTGTACAAGGGCGATAGCTTCACCAGTGAAACAGAGGGCTCCGAGATCATAATTGACGTGCAAAACTCGCGTGTCCTCGTCCAATGGCCCAAGCGGGCTCTTGACCATCTCTCCGACACCACCTGGGACTCTCCTCCCTGCCAGGCTCGTGCCCAGGCCATTCTCCAGTCTTCCCCTCCTCGTCGCGCTTCTCGTATTGCTTCTCCCGAGAGCCCCACGCCTGCTAGTCTGTCTAGCTCCCGCCGCCTCCAGGCTCTGCTCCCCGGACAGCGTGACATTGAAATCTACGAGGACGACGCTGAGCTTGAGCTGCCGGAGCACAAGCATGACCCCACTAACATCAATGTCAGCATGTGCACCGATGTGACTGCCAGCTTCAGCAGTGAGGTCAGTGATGGTGAAGACCACAACCCCGACGAGGAGAATGATCCTATCGTGCACTCCTTCGGGCCTTTCGGCGCCGACATTTCCTGCCGGTTGGCTTCGATAACGACAAAGTCTCCCAAGGTGTTCAAGGGTGTCAAGCGTGCCAACCCTCTCCACAGCGCCATTGCCTCCGATCTGTTCGCTCCTCGTCAGATTCCTGCTCCTCCTCAGTCTCCTCGCAAGCAGCAGGCCAGGACCGAGTCTCCACTCTCGTCTCCTCCTCGAATGTCTTCTCCGACTCCGGAGATCTTCAGGATGTCCTTTGAGTCCCACCCTGCTGTTGGCAACCATGTCATCAATCAGCTCGCTTTCTCGCGTCTGTCCTCGACTCCTCTGTCCACCATCATGGCCCACCTGCCCGCTGAGGAGAAGCAAGACCTTTCCAAGGACGATCTCCGTGATGTTATTGAGAGTACACCCTGCATTGGTATCATCAAGCGCCAGGGCAAGGACGCAGCCGGCAAGCCCCTTGAGAGCGAGTACTACTATGTCCCTGAGGAAGACGACGACCAACAACGTCGCGCCGCAGTCGTTGATGGCCTCCGCAAGCCCAGTCTTCGCGCTTGTCGCAAGCAACACAAGGTTTGTACATTCTTGACTTGGCAATGTGCACTCAACTTACACTGTATAATAGCAATACTACTGGAAGCGTCCCAAGACTCCCTGATCCACCCGTCTTTTCACGTACATACGATTCTTCACTCCGAGAGATGACTACATGATTCTCAAAGTTACCTGTTCAACGGTGGATGTCTGTGTTTTTGCTGTATACCCCTTTTTATCATTTCCAAGTTTTTATTCCTACATTTCTTCCGGCTCTCATGTTTCGCAAACTGCATAGCATCGGCGTCTTAGTTTTATTTTTTATTTCTGCATGATGGAGTTGGAAGGGCTTCAACAAAAAAGGGATCGAGATATATGCCTTGTTGAGCATATAGAAGGGAAGGGAAAGGGCTTGGGGTAGCGTATTCTTGTACCTGTTTTTTTAATGTGTGTATGGTATGTTGTATGAGAGCAAAGCAATGGATTATCACCAATTAACCACGACGATTGGTTTGCTTATGTGAGAAAGTCATCCAGTTGGTGGATGATCTGATGAGCATCACGAGGTCAATTGAGAGTCTGGACTCTTACGTGCATGATTCCACCAACGAACGAGCCCTGTAGGCCTTTAACCCGGGGCGCATCACTCACATTGGGGTAGACTACCCCGGAGAATGCCACATGCATTTGATGTAACTCCAAACCTCAGTTTCTGTGTTTACCCGGGGAGATCAACCTGTAAAAACAATGCCGAATAGAGACAGTTGCATATTCACTGCGACAACCCAATAATACTCACAAATCACAGTTAGAATATCGTTGAAGCACTGCTCATCACCGCATCAATTACCTATCACCGCATGAATTATCATCATCACAGCATTTACATCCACCATCACACGACACTATCCAAATCCCGAGGTCCGATCTCGTCGGAGCCAAACTCTAAAATACCGAGATAATCACGCCTCAGCCGTCACTTTACATGCTATCAGGCCATTCAAATTCGCCACATCCTCCCATCATCACCAATTGAATGCTAGTAAACCACGCTTGCAAGGGTTCGAGCTGAAGAGGGGGTTCTCTTATGATATAATTATGCTTCCGGGAAGAAAACGAACAAACGTGTATAAATATGACAACGAGGTCCTGATCAAGGGAAGCTGCAAGTAAGAAAGTTAAACTGAACTACCATCAATTGACCATTGTTATTGAGGGTAAGTGCGCTGAAGGGTTGGGGATATAAGACACTGACTGAAGCTACAGCAACTCACATACCAACAAACCTCTATATCAACATCAACCTCATCACCATTACAACAACAAACCTACAACCCAATTCTTCAATATAACATTATCCACAATGGATCGCCAACCAACAGCCATCTCAACATCCCACACAACCCCTCCCTCAGAAGGTACACAGCACACCTACACGCTCCCAATTCTGCACAAGCTGACATCGTCATCTGCAGCTCCGACTTCCCCATCCGCCCAAGCCGGTGCCGACCGATGCATGCGCCACACGAATAGCTGGACGCCCTCTATCCAGCGACGACAGAGCTGGAGTCCTGAGGAGCAGAAGCATGAGATGCACATGGACAAGATCGGCCAGGTCGCTACGGGTCCTGGATTTACAGAGCGAGAGGGCTCTTAGATCATTGATCACGGTTGATCACGGACAGAATAAGGAAAAGGGAAATTGTAATTGTACGCAACACTTAATGGAATGGGCATGGTAAACGCAAGGATGCAAAAAGGTCACGGGCATTGTACACTACAAATTGGCTATCAAAAGGAAAAGCCCAAGAATGAACACAATTGTTATAACTCATAATAAACGAATGTCATTGTAATCATGGCTATCGAACGATGCAAATTGATGTGCCGAGGTATCTTGACTCCGTAGCTCCGTGTTCTCATGCTCCGCTGAATGCGTCCCACATGTAAACTTCCAACAAAGAAAACAGGCTGTCATATCATAAACGCTGGGGGCTGAGACATCCTCAAGCTCAATCGCTGAAATCCCAATACCAAACTCCAAAGAAACTTCCCACCGTGTACCTTGGTGAGCCTTTGCAGACCTCTCATCTCAGCATAAAGGGCAGCGTCATTCGAGCCAATTCCGAATCCCATACCCACTAGTTCTGCAACTTCCCATCAGAATTCCTCGTGCTGGAAGACTTGGCTAACAAGGCCACCACGTAGACCGACCCTGCAACTAAACCAGTTCCCACCAGAATCTTGCGCCCAATGCCTCGTTTCTTAGTCGACTTCTTCGCCCGAGCTGCACACCGCTTAGATCTTTTGCAATGACTGTCAGTCCAAATCCTGTGAATGCTGTCAGAGGGAGGAGAGTTTCCACCCTGACTGACCATTTCATCGGCTGACTGCTTTTTGCGAAAGATCAACATCTGTCCACTTCCCGACACTACTTCGTAGCCTTCCTCCTGAAGTGATTTGACATAAGGGAGAAAATTGGCAGGGTGTACCAGCTTGACGAGAGCGTCAGGAATAGGCATGGGCTTATCACTGGCGCCGACAACGGAATTGGCTTCGGCCACGCTCATCACCCTCGAAACTGGGTCAAAAGCGACAATTTTGTATGAAGCCATGTTGGGCATCTCTGGTGTCTTTGTCGTAGACTCTCCAGCTTTAGGTGTGTAGTGTTTCTCCATGATAGGCATCGTTGGGCGTCCACACTCTTCGGAATAACTTGTCTGCAGACCCTGAGGTTCGTGCGAATACGGGTCCTTAATCCTCTTGGCCGCATAGCGATCCAGTGCCGTCTTTAATCTTGTGTTATCCACGGGAAAGCTCTCATCCATAGATCCGGGCTCAACATCTTCCATAGAGCTTGAGCTTTCTTTCACGGGTGATGTTCCTGAAACGCCATTGGGAAGTAGTACCGACTTAGATGATGAATTGTCCCTACTCCAGGACCTGGCGAATTCCTCGGGAAAGTCTCGTGCGTAGTTTCCCGTAAGCCCTGAAGCATGTGCCGTCTTGACCTGTTGACCTTTGTTGCCAGACAAATCCTGGTTCTCGGCTCGTTCACTATTTTCTCGAGCTCTGCGAAGGACCGCAGCTCGGATGACATCGGCACTTTCAGGGCCGGAAGCGTCCATATTAGTTTCCGTAGAGCCGGGAGAAGACCTGTTCGGGGATCGAGTATAAGTATATAATGCTGAGTCCGGGGAATGTTGGGAACCTGCCTTGGAATCGAACTCTCGGAGGCCGCGGGCGACTTCATCCAGAGGGACCGACATCTTGCCGGTGGGTTCGTTGGGACGAACTCCTGCATACTTGCGTAGGTCCTGAAAGACCTTGGATGCGTCCTCGGGCAGAACAGGATAGCCCTGAGCCTGGGAAGCAAAGTCGGAGTGCCTGTAACTGCCAAGATCTGTGTAATTCTTGCTCAGCACCTCAGGATGCACTGCCTGGACGATGTCGTCAAAGCCAGTTGATGGATACTTGTGTAGATCCCTGTACTGCTTTGATGCCACTTCCGGGTGAACACGCTCCGTCTGGGGGTCACCGTTCTCGAAAGACTTATACGCACCCAAATCGGTATACTTCTTCGAAGCAACTTCGGGGTCGATACGTGGAGCAGGGTCATCCGCGTTCTCGAATTTACGGTAGGCGGGGAGATCCTCGTAGACCTTGGAAGCCTCTTCAGGATGCACTCGCTCGGTACGCGGCGACAAGTCGCTAGCAGCGTACTTATGAACGTCACTGTAATGCTTTGACTTCTCCTCTGCCGTCAGGGGTCGCAAACCATCAGGCTCGTTGAACTGAAAGACACCACCGTATAAATGAAGGTCGTCATAGTTCTTGGACAATTCTTCTTTGGTAGGTTCTCTGAGACCATCAGGCTCGTTCCAGTAGAGTGGACCATACAGGTGAAGGTCATTATACTTCCTTGCAAAGTCCTCGACGGGGGCATCAACCTTGGGGGCCAAGGGCTTGCCTCGCATAGTTCGATCCATCTGCGCCTTCTCATGAGCCCTCAGAGCCGCCTGACTTGCCTCAAAAGGATCTGCGTATTGATCCAAATCCTTGTACTGCTTAGACTCCTCCTCGGGTGTCAGACGACGCAGGCCGTCTGGCTCATTCCATGCAACTGGTCCATACATATCAAGGTCTTTGTAGTCCTTGGAACGTTCCTCTGGCGTAAGCTCACGCAGGCCATCGGGTTCGTTCCAATACACACCCTTGCTGTACATATTCAGATCGTCGTAGTTCTTGGACAGTTCCTCAGCAGTCTGTGGTCTTTTGCCATCAGGCTCGTTGTGGTAAACAGGCTTGTACTGATCCAAATCATCATAGACCTTGGATTGCTCTTCGGCGGTCAATTGACGTTTGGCTAGAGGGTCGTCCAGGCTCGCAGAGGAGTACTTGTCAAGATCCTTGTACTGCTTGGAATCCTCTTCGGCTGTAGTAGGTCGCTTTCCATCAGGCTCATTGTACTTGACAGGGCCATATTTGTCCAAATCATCGTATTCGGTAGACTTCTCTTCAGGGCTCTCATCTATTACTGGTTCATACTTGTCAAGATCGTCGTACTTGGGTTGATCTGGTTGCTTCGTCTCAGTGTCGATGGTAGGCTTGTACTTGTCCAAGTCGTCATACTTGGGAGTCGAGTCAGCCTCAGCAGACACATCAACGAAGTCAGTCGGCTTGAGGTCTCGCTGGGCATCGTATCGAGCTGCTGTTCCAGCCATTGTAGACTTTGACACCCGACGGTTTGTTATGGGATCAATGAAGGTAGCATCTTGTCCATGAACAGCAGAGAAGAGGGTATCTTTCGAGCTTGCCGCACTCGTGCTCGCGCGGCTGAAATGATGAGCATTGGTCAAAGTGGCCTTGCGAATGTTGGCCTTGCTATCACCTCGAAACAAGTGCTCAATAGCACTTCGCTCCACGTCTTCGATATTCTGTCCTGGTCGGATACCAAATAGGTCATTGGCCCAGGCCGCTACTTGATCAATGGTAGTAAACTTTGAAGGATCTACAGATCGATTGAAGCCTTTTGCGGCCTTCTTGGCAGAAGCTTTGGACTTGGCGTCCCAAGAAATGCTGCGACTCAACGCCGTAGGTTGCTGGAACCTGACTGAACCACGTCGACGTCCATTTCGGAACTCAGAAGAGGTTAAAGACGACACGGCAGGGGAATAGTGTCTGTATTGCTCGCATTTCGATTGTAGTGAAACGGTAGAACGTAGAGTATTCGCTATGCCAGTGCGAGACTGGACAAGTCGTTCACTTGTCCAGATGCGTGTTGACGCTAGCATGGTGTAGTAGAGCTATAGGTGACCTAAAAGAGCTGGTCATGTCAGTACTCTGTAGTGAGTCAATCGTGGAACGCATGCTGGTTGCGAATGCCAGACATGATGCAGATGCTCTAAACTTACGGGTACAAGATGATTGAGAGCGAGCACCCAGGCAACAATCCCGAGGCTGCTATTGGAACAGTTCAAAAGGCACGGTACGTGATGTAAGGCTGGAAACCGAAGCTGTCGGTTCTGGAAGTGAGACAGTAGTGACTTAGACGATGAGAATGTATTGAACGCGAGCGTAAAATGTTGTAAATTGAATGTGAATAATGTGAAACTGGAGAATGAAGAGAAAGGATGACGAGCTACATGAGGGGAACCCAAGACCTTAAAACACACTGCCTGGACTGGATGGACGGAACGGAAACGAAGAACGACGACACGCGATGGGGCCTTGTTTGGTCAGGGACGGCCTGCGGTTCAATAAAGAGCGCCCGGGGGGAAGGCACTAAATGAAGTGGAGACCCTGTAAAGTTGGGGGGAGTGGAGAGGACATGGCCTAAGAAAAAGAGGGGACATGGGGAGGAATAGCCAGTGTAAGACGAGATACGGAGTACAATTGGATTGATTAGAGCTAGAGGGGCTTGTTTGGTGACGCCGTGAAACTGTAGCACGACTGACAGTTGTGACTCGTGTTGAAAGCCTCTTGTGTCTTGTGTCTTGTTACTCCGTGCATTGTACTCAGATTCACTCAGAGGCTTGAGTCCACAACCCGGTTCAAGGTATGTAAAGCTCACCAAGCGCCGCAAACGTGTCTCAACCTGCTGACGGTATAAGGCATTACCCTATCTCAGACAGTGAAGTACAGTACAATTCGGACCATTCAGCCGCTGTAACGAGCCGTGACTGCAGTAGCCTGACCCACTGCTCGTCGTCCATTTGCGGGGAAGACGCCATCACCCCGAAGCGGCAAGTGGACGCTGCTCCCGCCCCGCCTGTCCGTGAACCAGCCGTTGACGTCAAGCTCGCAGGGCCTAGAGCCTCTGCCTGGGGAGATACCGTGCTGTAATGATGGGCACATCTGCTTACACAGCCGCTCTGGCTCTTGACCGAAAGATCTTGTGTAACGGTATGGCGTAAGGACACAGTGGCTTACTTGATTCCAGACCAACACCCAACGCAACTATCGTGACCTCCATAAACAGACATTCCGCTCATTGTCAAGCGGCCGCTCAAAGTTGTTAATGGTGCGGCTCACGCGAGGTGACAGGGATGGTCGAGGTCGGCTTATCTCGTCTCTGCTAGGGTCTTTGTGGCTTTGCACCCCTAAGACATTCGATTCTGAGGACAAACGCAAGCAGCATTGATTCGATGCGGCCATATTGAGCCGGAAGAGAAGGAAACAAAATCAGCAAATGCGGCTCTCTCAGCTCGACTGAGAAACTGTGTTGCTATCGTGACGCTGGCCTCTACGGTCTCGGCTGAATTTAACATTCAACAGACTGCTGAGGCTATTGATCTTTGTTGTTGAGTGGTTGATTTAATGGCGCATATCGCGGCGATTAAACCTCTCACAATCCTACCTGGCGTGCCGCAACCAATCGTAAGACGACAGGGGCTTTTGTTGTCTGAAACCAAGCAGCCAAGGGATGAATTGCTCTCACATGCTTGCATGCAGTGGCGATCAATTGCAACCTGAAATACAGGTCATCAATTAGCAAATCCGACAAACAAGGCCACCAAGCATTCTTTACTTTCTTTTTGCGAGACACAAGACGCAAAGCCAAGTCGATCATGCTCTGCTACTTCTGGTATTGGCAGTTGCAAACTTTGAGCCTGTACTAATGCTCCGCTTATCTTTGAGTGATTGGCATCACGAGCTGATAAGTCACATCCGCGCCTCTGTGAATCGATAGTGTACTGTATTTCGTGCTGTAAGTCGACGGTTTGAGAAGTGATTACAGGGGTTCCGTAAGCTGATTGGCACACTGTGTGAGCCGCAGCACTCGGTTCATTGTTAGTAAATCGATGGCTCTCAATGGTTCCTTCAAATGGCGCCTAATAATGCGAGAAGTATGGTGAAAGATGAAATGTCACAAGACATAGCATCCCGAAATTATTAGTGTGCTAATCATAAGATTCCAGGCAATAGATAAAAAGCAGACTCTTTGAGTGACTTAAGGCAGAACGATAATATTTCCATGATTGGCCTGAGGTCTAGGTTAACTCGGATGTTGTGGAGAAGAGTTGGGACTGCTTTCCAGCCGTAGAGCACTTGTAACAAACAAGCTTTCCAACGTATAATCTTAAACCGATAGAAGATCATAGTTTTCCCCAGCTACCCTGAGAACATACAGTAGCCTCGGGGGGGCAAGAAAACAGCGAACCTTAATATACGGTGCCAAAATAAATTCCTTAAAAGTTA
The DNA here is from genome assembly GCA_013363135.1 of Fusarium brevicatenulatum. Classification (NCBI taxonomy): domain Eukaryota; kingdom Fungi; phylum Ascomycota; class Sordariomycetes; order Hypocreales; family Nectriaceae; genus Fusarium; species Fusarium brevicatenulatum. The sequence goes on from JABEEJ010000156.1 coordinate 89,953, forward strand.
TCCTAAGCTTAGACTATACTACCTACCTAAGTCTTTATATCTTTTAGGATTGAGGTTCTGTGTTTTCTTTCCTTCCCTGGGGTAGTGATTGGTAACGAAGAGATTATACACAAATAACTCGCTCATTGGAAATATAACTCGCTCGTTCGAAACTCAGACCTTGCATTATCATCTGTGATTGGCTCAGCCGATCGGCGTGAGTCAAGGTGGCTCAGGGTGACTGATGAATAAAATTGAAAGTAATTTTTTGTGCTTTAAGTTGAAAACGTTGTTATATATCAATCCTCTTAACTACCTATATAATCCCCCCGATTTCCTCTGTCGTGAATGAGGCTACGACAGCCTGACCCGCCCATCTTCAGAAAATCGACGGCCCTAAGTTTAGTCCGTGCTCCGTGACATCATCTATCTCACCACCAAATTTCATATCATCATCAGCCTTGGAGCCTCAACCGATCTTCAGCCGAGCGGCACCTGTCACTACATATTGAAGTACACCTACGTCGGGAGCCAATACCTGTACCGGCCTACCTAATTATTATCATAGCCATGAAGCGGTCTCAAGGGAAACCGACCGCCGGCCGTGGTTTGGAAGGACCCCGCTCCGGTTTCTCGGCCTTTGGGGGAGGCTTTGGCACCGCCGCCTCCGGGACTTCATTGTCGTACCTCGCTGAGCCGCCTTCATTTGCTGCCGTCTCGGATCCGAATGTTGTTGTGTCGCTCAAGAACATTCTGAAGAAGGACAGCACCACCAAGGCCAAAGCGCTTGAGGAGCTACTAGCTTATGTACAGGCTCACCCATTTGACAAGGATGGCGGGGTTGAAGAGGGCATCCTCGACGTTTGGGTCCAAATATATCCTCGCACATCGATAGACAACTCTCGCCGAGTGCGCGAACTGACGCATAACCTTCAGTTCGAGCTCATGAAATCAGCCCGCAAGCGTTTTGAGCGTCATCTGCCAAAGATCGTCGGCGCATGGCTTGCCGGCCTGTATGACCGCGACCGTGTTGTTGCCAGGGCTGCTAGCGACGGTCTAACCTCGTTTCTCAACACCCCTGAAAAGGTCCTTGCGTTTTGGACAAAGTGCCAGGGCCAGATCCTTGACTATGCCATTGATGCTATCCAGGAAACACAAGATACCCTGAGCGATGAGCGATCAACGACGGCGGAGGATGCCGAGGCAAAGTATTACCGAGTTGTTACTGCTAGCTTGTCACTGGTCTTGAGTTTACTGCAAAAGGTCGAGCCAAGTCACCTGGAGAAGTTGCAATCTCGATACGATGACTTTTTTGCGGAGGAAAACGTTTGGAAGACCATTACTTTCAATGACTCGTCGGTCAGGAAGACAGTATGTCAGCTGCTGTTCGCCACCATCGACCGGAAGCTGCCATATGCCGATGATGCGAAGGTCAAGCAAGCCTTCATCACAGGAGGTCTAAAGACTAACCAAGCTGGCTCGGCGCTTGAATATGTGCGAGCGTTGACAAAAATGACACAAACATATCCCGATGTTTGGACATCGACCAAGACACCGACCGGTCCAAAGTCTCCCCTTGGCAGGCTGCAGGCATTCGTCGCCAAGGGATCTCAAGGAAGCCCGCCCAAGTTCTGGGAGTATCTAGATCAGCTATTGATGGTTTTACCATCGGATCTGATCACACCCGAGGTCGCTTCCCAATTCTTGAGTTCTCTCAAGTCTGGCATCACACATCGCGATGAACCTCGAACAAATACTTCTTATGCATGGAAGTGCTTCATCGATACTGCCAAGCGCCTCCTCAAGAACCTCCCGGCCGACGATCAACTCCCATTTGTGCAGGAACACCTCTTCCCTCTTATTGAGCAGTTCTTATTCTCGGTGTCAGAAAAGACTGTAGCTATACCACTTGGTCCAAACGCGATTTCCGTCCTGGTCGAAGCCTACATCGCCACTGTCCAAGCGTCACCATCAGTGGTATCTGCGTCCAAGGAAGAATGGGACCGTCTCGCCAGTGTCTTCTGCGCAAAGATCTCTGGATCACTACCAGAGGTTTCGCGAGAGTATCAACAGTCTCAAGAAAAGATCTCCGAGGAAGGTCGACGGTGGTTCGGCCTTGTTGGGCAGATCGAGGAGAAGATAGCCGATCTGGAGGAAGACGTGCCAGACCATACAGCTCAACCTTCCCTCAAGGCCATTTCTCAGAGTATCACACTGCTGGAGAGCCGGAACTTGAAGCCATTTGGAGCAGCTCGAATCATAGAATACGCGTTGAGTATGGCACCTCGCTTATTCGACGGCCAAGGGGCTGTAACACTCTCGACGTTCTTCACCACTTTGGCTCGTGATGATGCTGCGAAAGCTGTGACTTCACCTTCTTCAAGGTACCTTCTATCTTCGCTTCACCTCTTCGGCTCTGTATCGACTCAATTCGCACCTATCTGGAACTCTTGGGTCGAGGCTGTCCTCGATCTACCATCAGAGGCTACTCGTGATGTCGCCCTTGCATCTCTGATCTCCAACGATAGAGGAGCTGTTCTTGCCAAGGGAAACATGGACTTGCAAAAGCACATTATTGGTCAGGCAGTTCTTTTGGCGGTTGGTGGTAGCAATGATTGGGAGCTGTTGGAAGCTGCTGTCACATATCAGACTCTTACCGACAGTAATTACCGAGAGCTTGTTCAAGCTCTTGTCGAAATCCTTGAGAAGGAACCTTCGAAGACGGAATTAACCCTCCAAGCCTTGGAGATTGCTGCCAAGGGTCGGCCAGAGCTGTTCTCTCGGGATGAACGCGTTCACACAACATTGGTAGCTCTGCTTCTCGGTCTTTCTGAGCTTGAGGATTCCACCATTTCTTCGAAGGCGACTGCCATCCGCACTCTTCTCGATACTCACACTGACGGAAAACTACCTGTTATTGCTGTCGTTCAAGCCAACCTCGAGAGAGCGGGAACGCAGTCTCTGGACATTAACACGTTGGTATCACAAGCATACAACGCGGTCTCGAGTGACATCCCCTCGGAAGAGCTTTTCCCAAGCACCAACGTATGGATGAAGGAGCTCGCACCATTATTGGAACTGTCCGTCAATCCGGCTCTGTCAATTACCAACAGCATCGGCGGTGCTGCTGCCTTGGTAAAGGGAGCTCCTCGATCCACCAATCTAAGAATTTATCGGGACAGAAAGGGACGTGCCATTCCTGCAAGGATGGCTCTTTATGTGTCTCAGCTTTCAGAGAAGCTTCCACTGTCTCAGCTGCCCAAACCCTTCCAGCTTGAGCTGCTGTATCTTCAGTGTCTTACGGTGCAACTCATCTCTGATCAGATTACCTGCATGGAGGAGAACCGACTGTGGCAAACTCTGAAGCACGCTGAAGGAAGCGCACAGGCCGAGGAGTTCGTCTCCAAGACACGTGGGATCTTGCATCAGTTGGCTGTTGATGCTGGCGCCTGGAGCGACTCGGAAGAGAAGCCGATCATCCAAGACCTCATTGACCTGTTGACCCAACACTCTCGAGAGCTGACACCCAGAGGGCTATACAGTGCACGTGCACTCAGTGAGCTTGTTCAGTTCCTGGCTGAGGCACATGGGGCATCATCCAGTTTCGAAGACGCTCTTCTGAAGCCCGATGTTCTCAAAATTGGCCCTACGACCGTCTTGCCAGCCTCGGCCATCATTTCTGGGTTTGGGGAGACTCTGCAGCCCTCCAAGATTGCAAACAACTTCTGCAACAAGGTCGTGAGTGAGGTCGCAGGAGCCAAGGCAGATAGTGACAAGACGTTGATGACTCTTGTTCTTCTGTCGCAATGTGCTCAGATTTACGAGGCGGGCGAAATGCCAGTCGCTAACAACCGAATCGTTTTTGCCGTCCGTCAAATCACCTCTTGGCTTGACGAGCCAGAGAGCTTGAGCCCAGCCCTTTGTGCTGAGATTTGTCGAGCATTGAATAAGCTTCTACCTTGTATGAAGGACGTTTACGGATCTTACTGGGAAAAGACCATCGAGTTTTGTATATCTCTATGGAACCGTGCGCATGAGTTCGAGCTGAACGAGGCTCTTCCCTTCATTCACTCTTCACTCAAGTTATTCAAGACCATTGAGTCTTTGCAAGAGCCTAACGATGATCTTGAAGATGCCCTAAAGGAGTATGCCAGTGCCAAGCCTAGGGCGTTGATCGAGCTGCTGCGACTTCCTCGGGATACTCGCTCTCAGCCACTTGAGATTGTGGATGCCATGCTTTGCCGAGAGGTCCAGAAGATTTCTCTGCGACATGTGCCTGATCTGTCCGATATCTTTGGCTTGGTGGCGTCGGAATCGCGGGACATCCAGACAGCCGCGTTTAACCTGCTTCACCAGGCTCTTCCTGAACAGCAACAGCAAAAGTCCATTGATGCTTTGCTGGAAAAGACAGGTATGTGTTGCGATCTACACCACGAAGACCAGGAATTGACAGTAACAGATGCCCGACTGCCCGATGAACTCCTCTCACTTCTTCTTGATGCCCCCACACTCGAGAAGTACTCAGACGAAATGCTCGCCGAATTTCCCTCTTCTATCCGCTCATATCTCCTATCCTGGAAGCTTGTCTTTGATGCTTATTCGACGTCATCGTTCAAGATCAGAAACGATTTCACCGACAACCTTAAGCAAGATAACTGCGTGGGGCCACTGCTAGACTTTATGTTTGACGTGCTAGGTCACTCAGCTGCTCATCCGTTAAAGCTAGAAAAGGTCAACCTCACTTCAGAGCACATCCAAGACTACGATGTCAAATTGGCAGAGTCGGAGCCTGAGGAGAAGAACATGCAGTGGCTGTTGGTTCATCTCTTCTATCTTCTTCACAAGTACACACCGGGCTTGTTTCGTGCTTGGTACATCGACTGTCGCTCGAAACAGACACGCATCGCTGTTGAGTCGTGGACGACCAAGTACTTCTCACCAATCATAGTCTCAGACGTACTAGATGAAGTCCAAAAGTGGGCTGATAACCAGGAACCTCCTGCTATGGACGAGAAGGAACTTGTTGTACGTGTCGCGCGATCCCCTAGAGAGATCATAGCTGGCTATGAAGTCGACGAGGATCAAGCCGCCATCGCCATCAAGATCCCTCAGAACTATCCCATCGAAAACGTCTCTGTACAGAGTCTAAACCGCGTCGCCGTCAATGAAAAGAAGTGGCAGAGTTGGATCATGACGACACAGGGTGTCATCACCTTCTCCAACGGCAACATCATCGATGGTCTACAGGTGTTCAAGCGAAACATTCTCGGTGCGCTTAAGGGGCAAAGCGAGTGTGCTATTTGCTACAGCATTATCTCGACTGACAAACGCATGCCCGATAAGAGATGTACTACTTGCAAGAACTTGTTCCATAGGACGTGCTTGTACAAGTGGTTCCAGAGCAGTAACCAGAATACGTGCCCGCTGTGTCGAAATCCAATCGACTATCTGGGTTCGGATACGAAGAGACGGCAGGGTTAGGAGGAGGATCATAGTATAGTATAGAAGATAGAATAAAAAGTTTTGTATTAGCATCAAATGCTGTGTGCTGGTAGAGATGTGGTCAATGGTGCGTGTACACATTGGCACCGCCATCTTCATTGTCCGAGTTCTCTTCAGTGAGCTGCTTCACTTTCTTGCGTTTCTCGTCCTCCACATATCTGTCCTACAGCTTGGCACCGCCCTCCTCGTTGTCGGAGTTCTCTTCAACAAGCGTTGCGCCATCGCCATCGTCTTCCTTATTCTCTACAAATCCACTCTGCTTGTCGTCCTTCTTGACAGTGTTTTCGTTCTTTTCGGAGCTTTCAGCCTTGTCATTCTCAGCATTATCGCGCTCAGCAGAGTTCTCGAACTGATCAACCTCGGAGGGGGTGAATTTGTTGTTATCTGGTTGAGGTTAGAATTGTTGGGGAGAAGGATATGAAGTACGTGCCTTCGGGGGCGCCCATTGTATCTGTTTGGAGTGCTTTTGAAGCGTAATTGGAGCGTGTATTTATTTATAGTGTGTTATAGTGTTGGTCTATGTGAAAGCTTTTTGGATGCGTTGTATTTTTGTTTGTAGCGTGTAGTGAATTGATGAGATTGATGGATGAAAGGGATTTCGCTCGGGTTATAAAGATTAAACGAGGCAGAGTCTAGCATTGGCAATGGATTTTATGGTGAGTTGATCATTGTTGATAGGCAACGCTAGCACTTCAGTGATATGATGCTCTGCCAATTGACCTCAGGCGTTTACGGCCAAGGCTTTGTGAGCAAGAGCCTGGGAGTATCTGTTAGTTATGTCGCTAAGGTAAGGCAGGAAGTGAATGGGAACTGACCTGCTCAGCAGTAAGTCTCTGACTGTCGTAGCGAAGGAGCGATGACACAAGGTCGATAAAGTCTGGGTCTACATTAGGAAGAAGCTCTTCCCAAGGTCGAGCGGGGAAGACAGTCCAGAGCTCGAAAGGTGCGACCTTGAACTGTTTTGCCTCGGGCCATGTCTCAGGCGTGGGCGTACCAATGGTCTTGAACACGCTGAGGATAAGGCCAAGCTGATTGCCATCTTCATGGACAGCTCGAGACTCGAATATAGGGGTTGGAGGATCGCGGAGTGCTTCTGAAAGCATGACTCCTAAACCCCACATGTCAACCTCTGGTCCGTAGGATTTATGCCCGAAGAGAACTTCTATCGCGCGGTAAGGACCTGTTCCGATGTCGAGGATTTTATCGTCTGCTGGTTCTGATTGGGTTGATAGCTCGGGATGCCATGCTGTGCCAAAGTCGGAGAGATATGCTGGGCCAGTTGGAGATGAGAGGAGGATTGCAGACGGTTTGATGTCTCGGTGGATGATTCCTTGTGCGTGTATATCCTTCAGAGCGTGCAAGACATCTCGGAAGATAGACCGGACAGCATCAAGCGGTAACGGACCGTTGGCGAGAAGGTCTGCCAGAGTATACGGCATGAACGGAAAGACCAGCACAAATCTCTGCTCCTGATCGCGAAACGTTTCGAGGAGAGGAATACACGGTTCTCTCAACCCCTTGAGTATCTTGGCCTCCCTCTGCGGATTATGCGGCTCAATATCCTGATAAGTCACAATGACTTTGAGCGCCTTATCACCCGAACGAAAGACCTCTGAAGTTACACCATCCGAGACAGGTCTACAGTTCCCATACGGCCCAATGCGTATCCCAGAGTCAGCCTCTTCTTCCTCCTGGGGAGGCGAAGGCGTTGGTGTCGAGGTTGGCTGACAGGCGAGATTGTACTCGTCCTAGGCCATGTCTGTCAGCGGATCCGCGAGTTCTGGACCGCTGAAGTTGGTTTGGGCGCACCTGAGTAGAAGCGATCTGGTAGGCGGCCTGTTCTATGGCGATGGCCTCACTCATTGCGGTTGTAGCAAGGGAGGCTTGTCTACGGAACCTTAGTATTTGTACGTTACACACTAGGCTACTTACATTTTTTGAATCGTCTCATAGCGCTGAGACATGGTCAAGGCAGCTTTCCATTCCGGTACTTCCATTGTTTTTGCTTTGCAGGGTTTGTTTAGTTACTGTAGGTGAGATGACAGGTCAAATGAGATCTAGAAAGTCAATTGCTGTCAAAGGATTATGGCACAACAGATAAAATTTCCCCGCCTGATGATAAGAATGAGCAAAGATCAGCCTCTGTTACTGGGATGTCTCAGGTTTTGAGGATCTGGTTTCTGGTGGAAAAGCAGATGGAGAACAGGCCCGCTATTTCATAAAGCAGAAACAAGGCCAAGATGACGAGGAACAGGGGGTATGATAGTTATGCAATGCCTGTAAAGTGAGAACAGATCAATATTTCTTCAGTATATCATATTCTTGAGTATGTATGAAGCTTCATCAGGGTTCATTAGAGTATTTATCGAGTACCGAGACTATGAGGTCATGTCGTGGCCTCGTGACTCTAACTTAATTTGTTAGGGAACTTCTCGAAGGCCTCTAGAGAAAATTAACCAACCACCAAACGTTTTGCCCATTAACTTGGCTCAGGGAGCAAGAAAACATCGGACCTTGATGCAGGGTGTCAAAATAATTGAGACAGGTATCTACCAGATGTAGGCTGTATTTACCTGACTATTTCTATCACTCAGGGTCAAGATTACAAGTTTTCTTTCCTCCCCTAGCTTAGCTCCACAGTCTCCAAGCTAAGCTACCCCAGCCTAAGCCCAAACAAACCTGACTCTGCCAGCCCTGTCTTGTTTCGCTCACTTTCAGCGCCAGCCTCTCTCTAGTTATTCTGGGTCAGGGCCCTTTTTAGCCGTTGTCGTCCCAGCCAAGGCATTAAGTTACTCTTCTGTCTTGTTTTCCAACCTCGTGTCCCCGTCCCCGTCCATCCTCGGCTGCATCGCATTGCATTGCATTTGGCATTGGATCTACGCTTTCTGCGGCAATAATACTCACTTACTCCTCAGAGTCCGACTCTTCCGATAATATCACAATCATCTGATCTGCTACGGTTAACTCCTTTGTTACGTAGCTCATCATCATATACGAACGAACTCGACTTTGTCTGTCTACCTCCGAATCTCGACCGACCCCTCTCGCTCAACCGAAACCGCCATGCGCATCTCGTCCTCGAGCGATTAATCCTATAATTAATTCACTACTCCCTCATCTGCATCTATAAATAATTACAGTAATCCTTTGCGCTGCCCATCATGGAGGATATGGCCAGGGCCGAGTATCCCGCCATGCTGGTGAGCTAAATCCCCTCGACATCCAATGCTATCGCCACGAGCGACAATGGAGGCAAAATACAATACAATACCAGGCTGAGCGTTGGCTGACCTCTTGCGCTATGAATAGGCAACTCTTCAGCCCAGCCAGGCGGTGCATACTCTTACCGAACGAATGAAGCGCATGTCCCGCGTCAACACCGAAATTGCCGACTGGCTCCAGGTACGACAATCCGCAAACCGCCAATGGCTACGCAACGACATGGCATCACGCTGCGAGCCTCGTCGACATCCCGCTAATCAATTCTACACAGGAGCGCCGTCGTGTGGAGGATCAGTACGTGCAGGGCCTCAAGAAGCTTGCTACCTTCAAGGTTCCCAACTCTCAGTCTGAGCTAGGGTAAACATCCCTCCTGAGGCCTTTGTATCGCAATTACTCACAGGACTGCAGTGTGTTCCAAGCGCCGTGGAATAGAATCATCGACTCGACGGAAAACATCGCCCACTCGCACCATCAGCTTGCCGATCGTATCGAGAGAGACATCGAGCATCCGCTGCGCAATTTTGCCAACCGCAAAGATGTCCAAAACATGAATACCATGTCCAGCAACCTATCGACTATGGCCAAGGACCTCGAAGATTCCCAGAATCAGGTCGACAAGCTCACCAAGAAAGGAGGCCGGGCAAACACTTCAAAGGTCGATGCTGCTTCCTCCAAGCTCGAATCTGCTACAGGACAGTGGGAGTCGCAGGCACCTTTTATCTTCGAATCTCTCCAGGCCCTCGACGAGTCACGAGTGAACAACCTGCGTGATCTTCTCACTCAGTATCAAACCCACGAATCCGATTCAGCTGGACGTGTGCAGGAGAATGCTATGGAGACTCTTGCTTTGATGCTCGAAATCGACACCGAAAAGGAGATTCAGTCATTCGTGCACAGGGCTACGGCTGGCAAGGCGAAGCTTCCTACAAGGACATCAACACGGCAGTCGTCTTTTGCTGGCACAACTCCTTCGACACCGGTGCCTCCTAGCACTGCCGATAGCACCAATTTGCCTGCTCCAAGTGCTCACACATCGTCTCCTGCGCCTGTTCCAGCTCCCGCCTCTTCCCACGCAGGTGACGATGATATCAGCGAACACAACTCGGTTCCACAGGAGAAGCCAGGTAGGTCCATTGACAACTCCGATTTACTGGTCACTAACAGCTTCAAGGTGGTAAATTGCGCCGCCTCGGTACCATGTTTGGTGGACGTAGGAGACAGAGCATGCACGCCGGTTTCGGCCAGCTCTCTCCTGGAAAGCTAGGTCCCAGCTTCGGACGCATGGGAACCAGTCACAGCCAAAACGACCGCGGCGTCTCCCCTCGAGGCTCCTCCAACAACCTCGCAGAGCACCACCGATTGTCCTCACTAGCAGAAACTCCCGATGTGCCCAAGCTGCCCAATAACGAGACCGACTCACCTAGGCCCGATGCCTCGCATGAGAACACGAACGGAGTGTCGCACAACGGAAATCTGCTCGACAGCCCGATCCCACAAACGACCGGGGGTACAGTCAACGGTAACCATGAACCCGATCTGTCAGATGTCCAACCTCCCCCTGGTCCTCCGCCATCGCACAAGCAAGAGAACCAGTCTCCTGTGCCGCAACTCGCAACCAAGGACGCTGAAGGATTTACCGTTCCACCACCCATGAACGACCCCATCTCTGAGGCTCAGCGTGAAGCTAAGGAATCTGGCGAAGATCCTGACCAGCTTCTCAAGGTCAACATTCAGCAAACGCCTGTGGAGGATGAGGACCCAGAAGCCAAGATGGCTGCTCTTTCTAGTGTCGCCAACAGTCTCAAGCTTGGACCGGCAACTCGTCGTAGTGGTACAGTGAGAGGACGTCGTGACGTGCGCCATACTATGTATGTGCCACCACCCAACCTCCCTGAGAGCGGTACAGATTCGTCCCTGAGTGCTAGACCAACATCCCCAACTTTCGCACAATCTCTTTCCAAGGGAAGTGCAGTTGCAGCCTTGGCATCTGAGGCTAGCATTGCTGGTACTTCGGATACACAGTCTGTGAGGTCAGGCAACTCATTGGGTGGTCTGAATCACCCTCAGCACGCGCATATGACTGCTCCAGGACTGAACACGTCTATCATTGAGAGTGTCAATGCTACATTTGAAGATGGTGTCGTCAAGTCAGCAACCATTACTGGTGAGATTGCATTCGTCAACAACCCCAGTGATTCCGGTGATGCGAAGAGTAAGCAATTCCCAATATCACAATGAGTCCACCCACTAACACATACTAGGCTATGAGACTATTCGTATCAACAACTTTTCGGCCCTTGAACGCATCGGACCGAACCGCATCTTTGTGCAGAACTCATCTCCTGACCATAACGATCAGTTCAACCTGGATCTATCTCACCTCACGCAGAACGCGCCCGCATTCTCATACCGAGTATTTTCCGAGGACTCCGAAACCCCTACACTCGGCGAGCATGCTCCTCTTTCCCTGAAGCCCGCATGGAAGCCCCAAGGAGACAAACTTGGTCTCTTGCTACAGTACCAGCTCAACCCATCCTCAAAGCTCACCGCCCCAGTAACACTACACAACGTTGTCATCGTCGCCACATACGAAGGCAAGTCCAGTGGCGCCCAGACAAAGCCCGTGGGAACACACCTCAAGGACAAGCATCTCGTGTATTGGCGCATCGGCGATCTTACTCTCACAACGGAACCTCACAAGATCGTCTGCCGCATCATCGGCGCAGAAGGCGCAGAGCCTAAACCAGGCCACATTGAAGCACGCTGGGAGTTCACAGCCACAGGCGATCAAGTCATTGGCAGCGGTATCTCCATTTCCAGACTCGACGAGGGCAAGGGTAAGGGCAAGGATATCTCTGAGGACGACCCCTTTGCAGACGACACCGCTAGCACAACAGAACACAAGTGGGTTGACGTACCTATCTCGAGAAAGCTCGTCAGCGGTAAATACGAAGGACGGTAGTGGGTAGTGCTGAATAATTTTCACGTGCATGGATAGAAAAGACAAGATATCTACCATATCTTGGCGGCGCATTGAATAGCGAGCGTAATGGGGCTTGTTCCTGGGGGTGAAGCTTTTTTTCACTCTTCTTCATTTTGTTACCCATCTTCATCTTTCTTTTTCTTTAGTATAATTTTCTCTTTGTATGCGTATTTTGTATGTTTAAAAACCACAACCTCGGGAGGAACAGAAAGTAAGCTGGAGCTGAAAGAAACAGAACCATGATGAATCATAAAAAAGGACGTTTATGTCCGGTGTCTTTTTTGCTACTTCGCTACGTCTATACCAATTCGCTTTTGTCCTTGTACTCCTCATTCATGGGACGTCAAGTTATGCTTTAATTTAATTATACAGATGATCACGCCTTTTTGCTCTTTTTACTGTCTTGGTCCTTCTTATACTTTGAATACTTCTCCCCCAGATAACGCCACGTTCTTGAGACTCCGCCCATCAATAAGCCCTTGATGCTTTGCACGGTACTTGGCCAGTTGACCGTTTGCTTGATAACGATGCGCACCGTTTCGTTGAGTTTCTGGGCGTCGTCTGTGGCGATGCGGCGCTCAAACTCCCCGCCCTGCATCTTCTTAACGGCGCCGCCTTCTTCGTCCGTTGAAGCTTTCATGAGCTCGTTGAATTCTCCGCGGGGGATGCCGAAGCGTCTTTGGTACTGGAAGTATAGACGTGATCGGAAGGTTTGGGGGAGTCGTCTGACCATGTTACCGCGACGTTTGGGATCCATGTCTTGTTGGAGTTTGTTGCCGGCTTCGGGATTCATGATCCATTCTGTGTCGTCGATGCGACATGCTCCTGTAAAGTCTACGTTGGGAAGGGTCTTGACGAGAGGGGCGTAGAGACGACGGAAGTGAACGATGTTGTTGTCGACGATGTTTGTGACTTTGCTCTTGTTCTCTGTTGGGAGAGCCATTCGTGGATCACCTAGATAGCTTAGACCTGCGATGGTGCTGTAGAGTTCAGCTTCGGTGAACTGTGGTGGGAGGAGAAGAAGAGCTGTTCGAACTGCGGCGATGAGGTTATGTTGGTTGGCGAGTCGGACGCGAGGATGGTCGCGGAGAATCTTGACGGGTTTTTGAAGACGACCGGCGAGGTATAGACTGTCCCATGAAGAAAGGTCGCGAACGAGGTTATCGATACTTGTGACGCCGTACTTGATGAGCATACCGTTCACCTCGACATATGGGTTGAAGTAAACACCAGCGCCCCAGTTCTGCACTCGCGATACCACGCCGGAACCTAGCGATGCAAGTCCCGAGTAATGGTCCCGATGTTGCTTCATGTTTATCGAATGCCAATGCTCAACATGCGACACACCAAAGATAAAATCCAGCACTTTCGACGATCCCTTCTGCGACTTGATCAACGCCTCCGGTGGATTCGGATGCACAGCGCGAAAGTCTGCCTCCGAAATACTAGCCTTGGAAGGGCTCTGCGGAAAGACCCCAGAGCCGTAGGCAAAGCAGTACATTATGGGCGCGTTGAACTGCCGCAGCATAAGGCGCAAAGCTTCCTTGAGCTCATAGTTAATGATCATGTGTTGGTTCGCGCCGAAGAGTCGATGTGGGAGGTCGGCGAAGGACTTGATGGATGTGTCGAGGTCTTCCCATTCGCTGCTGAAGACATTGAGTTTGGCGCTTGGTGCTGAGGATGCGCTGCTTGCGATGGAGTCGTTGGAGCTTGAGCTTGAGCTTGAGGAGGGGGGTTTTGAAGAGTTGGAGTAGAATCGTGGGTATTGTGTTGGAGGGATTTGGCGTAGGTGGGAGGATCGAAGGGATATGGCGCGGGTGGTCACGGAGGACTAGAGATGTTAGAGGATAGCGGAGAGTTAGGGGGATATAGAGGGTACCCGGAGGCCAATTGAGGCCATTGTTGAAGATGTAAGTTACCAGAAAGTGATGTAAGAAGTTGACTTGAAGGTTGAAAGCTTAACAAGTTGTAAGAGATGATGTTACAGCTGAAGCTCTTGATGCCGAGGTCGTCAGCTCGCGGAAGCTTCGGTCCCAATCACCCAAGAACAAGAAACCTTCTAAACAAGCGCAAGCAATAAGAAACGAATAAAACCGTCGTCGACGTCAGTGGAGCTCAGTTTTTGTAAGCGGATGGATCGCAAACTTCGACTTCGGTGATCGTCGGGTCCTGAAGCTTGACACAAGGGAAAAGAGAGAGGAGTGGGTCATGAGGGATGTGGGATGGCCAATTAGGGGCGGTTTGAGGAACGGGGGACAGGGGTCCATCTTTATCAGGTACGGAAGACGTCACTGGGATGATATCGACTTGGCAGGCTTAGAGAGAGGATGGTTTGCAAGGATGCGTCATTGGGGGAGTGATTGGAGAGTTTGTCAGGGGGAGGGGGATGTGTTTGGTAGGAAATTGGCTTGGGATTGGACCGTTGGTTTGTGTAAACTCAAAGAGCTATTGTAACGGTGAAATGCTCGTCAAGTTGTAAGGGACAGGATGCAACGACAATAGGACCATTGTTGACCAACACTGATTGTTACAACAATAACAGTTGGCCCATAAACTTTTAATCAAAGAACAGAGACTAAAGCTAGCGTTTTCAATGCTAAATTAGCCTGCCGTTATACGCCTTCAGAGCTCAAGAAGCTTCATGGAGCTTGACGCAAAGCTTCTAGCGGCATACCCTACACATCAGCTCAGGATATCCTAGGCAAATCTCTAGACCCGAACAATCTCAGCGAGAGCAACTCATCACACTATAAGAATGATAAATTCATCTCTCTTTCAAAGCTTCTCACAACTCTTCTGCAACGAAAGATAATCTATGCCGCAATTCTCTTTGGCAACATCTTGAAGCCCACTCTTGGAACGCAAGGACCAGTTGGATCACGTGATGACGCAAGCTACCGTGGTGATCGCAAGCAAACCATCTCCAGACCGCGATCTTTCATTCATTCAAGCAACGCGACCCACGAGACTCAAAAATGCGCTCATTTACGCCCAACGAAAAGGACGGGCGTGGGAGCAGGCGAGCCTCTGTCAATGCCAGATTCCGAGCCAGCACGTCTGCTATGGACAGACCTCAGACATCACTACGACAGTCCAGGGTAAGTCAACACAAAACAAAACAAACATTCCCGAGCTCCAACACATGTTTCTGACCGCGAACCTTGGCTGCAGATTGCCTCTTTCCGCTCGAGCACACGACCGACATACGATCTATTAACAGGGCGTGATTCGGGTGATTCACATCCCCCTCGGCCCCAATCTCGACAGAGCCACGTCGCTGAGTCTGTCCGCCCCGGTTCGCGCGAAAGTCATAAGGAGAACATGGCGCCCCCCGACGCGGACGAGTACGAGAAGTACAGGCGAGAGATTGAGTCATTGAAAGCTGAGATTGGCACTCTACAATATCGAATTCAGACTGCCGAGCAGGAGAAAGAGATTGCGACATCGGAACAAAGTAGCAAATTGGAGCAAGCTCGACGGCGCGAGCAAGATGAAGCGCAGCACAGACAAGCCGCTGAGGCTGAACGCGAAAAGGCGGCAGCGCAAACGGAAACTCTTCGAAGGGAGCTGCAAGAAGTCAAAGATTCGGTAGATGGAGATAAAAAGCAATTAGAGCGCAAGGTTCGTGAAGCAGAGGATGAGGCCCGCTTGCTGCAGGAACAGCTTGAGGACCTATCAACAGCGAAGGACGATGCTGCCCGGATTGCCGATCGAAAAGCTACAGATTTGGAGATGCAGATCGCCGCGGCGCAAAAGACTATCCAAGAATTTGAGCAGGAGAGCGAGCAGCGGGAGAATGTGCTGCAGCAGACACAAGCTCAATTGGCTGAGAAGGACGGAGTTATCGCGAATTTGGAAGCGGATGTCCTACGACTCAAAGCGCAAAGCGGAGATGCAGAGACGATGGAGATCATCCGACAGGAACTTACGGAACAAGTTCAGCATATCCGAAACCTCGAAGCCACGAATCGTGATCAGCTCTCCGAGCTCAAGCACCTACGAGCATTGAGCAAGGCAGTCGAAGTTGTCGAAGAAGAGAAGCGAACACTACAGCGAAAACTCGAGTCGGCGGAATTGGTTGAAGCAGAGCTTACCGAGGCGCGTATACAACGACAGCGATTAGAGGATGAGCGCTTGGCCTGGTCGGCGTATCTACGAAACGCTGCTGAGACGGACGAATCCGAGTTCGACTCACCAGAAGCTGTTGCGAGAGCCCTTGTTGAGGAGCGCTTAACAAATGCCTCTTATGTCGAAAAGGTTGGCGCTCTACAGGCTGAGATCACTGCTGCTCAGAACACGATCCAATCCCTCCGCGACGAGCAGGCTCAACTGAAGAGTGAGGTCGAGAATGCAAAGACTGTGGTCAATGCTAGCAACGCCGACAAGGCCCGAATGCGACTGGAGCGTCAACGTGCCCTGGCCGTCAAGGAAGTCGAATACCTCCGCGCACAGCTCAAGACGTTTGACACAGAGGACGAGACCCTTCAGCCTGAACAATTCGACCAAGCCCGTGTACAGCGCGTGCAAGAGCTGGAGGATCTTGTCGACAAGTATAAGATGGAAGTCCAGAACCTACACGCAGAGCTATCGTCAATCGAGCCCTCAGCACCAAGCACACCCCAGCCCGCGACAGGAAGCAAGCGCTCAAGAGCGGAGGATGACAGTTCTCAAGAGCAACTCGGTCAACTCACGCGAAAGAAGCGTATGCTAGAGGAGCAATTAACCAAGTCGCAAAACAAGATTGCCCTGCTGGAGAAGGACTTGTCCACCAGCAAGGAACAACTAAAAGCTGCTAAGCAGCAAACACAAACACGCGTTCTATCACTCAAGTCGAATCCCACTTCAGATTTCGAAGCTATTAAGCGCTCCACCCTCGAAGCACTAAAGAAAGAAAACGAAGACCTCCTGGCAACCCTCCAACTCAAGAACACCAACTCCTCGGTCCCCATGATCCCAACCTCCGTCCTCGCCGCAATGGAGCGCGAAATCACCGCCGCCAAAGCCGAGACCGCATCTGCCGAGAAGCGCACGCGCCGTCTAAAAGAAGTCTGGGGCTCCAAGTCCCAAGAGTTCAAGGAAGCCATCTTCTCCACGCTCGGCTGGACCGTGACGTTCATCCCCAACGGCAAGATGCGCGTCGAGAGCACGTTCTACCCCTCGCAGACAGACGAGCACGAGAATTCCATCGTGTTTGATGGTGAGCGCGGGACGATGAAGGTTGGCGGTGGGCCAAGGAGCGATTTTGCACAGAAGATAAGTGATCAGATTGGGTTCTGGGTTAGGGAGAAGGGATGCATTCCTGGGTTTTTGGCGGCGCTGACGTTGGAGTTTTATGATGAGTATACGAAGACTTCCAAGTAGGGAGCGAGGTGGATGTGATGATAGTTAATACCCCTGTATATTTGTGTTTATAATGAAGTCAGCTGAGGATTGTATGTAGGGTGACTCGGATGTTCATTTGCAACTACTTCCGTGGACTCCAGGTACTTGAACGATATGACTCCCTCATTACTTTATAATGTGATATAGAGCTAGCTCCTCCATCGACATCCTTATCAAACTTGGTATTTGTGTTGTGAGTAGTGCATCGCCATATCAATGGCGACTTGATCCATGGTTCAGGGCCACATAGAGCTTGATGACTAGAGGGGGATTCCTGGGCGGCTAGAATAGGAGAGAGGTCTGTTGAATAAATAGGTATACGGGACTGCGACACCAGACTTCGACTTGGGAAGCAAGATAACTTGCAATATCAGATTGGAATACTAGAATAAAATGATCTGAAGCTTTACTAAGATATCTTGAGATTCCCCAAGTCTCTTCATCACTTAAGATAACCTCTCAAGTTTCACGCCTGCCTTTCGCTTGGCAACTTACCTACCTTCCTTGGGCGTGCACTCTATGGACTTGCAACTTCCTTCCATCAAGTGCCTTCCCTCATAACCTAGGTATACTTGGTAAGGTAAGGTAGGTACTCATAAAGGGCATCCCAGAGCCAACCTGTACTCTCAAAACTTGTACTCTTCATCCATCCCATCATCATCATAATCATCATCGTCATCATAATCCATCAAGACTATACCGTATCATATCGAAACACCATGTGCGAGTCTAACGATGAGGATATGTCACACGACCCCAACCCTTTCAGCACTGTACCTCCCCCCTCTGGATCTTCAGGACCTTCAGGATCTTCAGAACCCCAAGACTCCATCACCGCCAACCCTCTCCCAAAGCCATTTTGGGAGGCTGGTCCTAGACCAGACTTTGGCAATCCTCAGAAACGCAAGGGTGCCACTGTGACAGGAGAACCAGAAGAACTTGAGAATAGTCCATCGGCCACACGTCTTCAGCCTGAGCAACAGTCTATTCCGACTCCTGTCAAGACACCCACAGGTACGGCTGCGCACCAACTCAGCAGTTCACCTCTTACACGCCTATCATGGGACGAGTCAGGGCCTTCGGCCCCTGCAGAACGTCGTGATTCAACTCCACCACGGTATTCGACTCCACCACTCGGGCCGGAGCGAGGGCTTTGGCACATACCCGACCGGGCCGAATCCACAAACCCTCCAGCTTCACAGCAGAGCACTGAAGAGCAGGATATTCTGAATCGAGGCTTTTCTAGTCCTTCACGTGAGACAGAAAACGTCTGGTTCCCTCAGGACCCCCACGAAAAACGTGGGAGAGACCTCCTCCTCCTTCTGGAAAAAGTTCCCGAAAAGGATCATGACCAGCTGGTTCAGCTAATGCCAATCAGGCTCGAAAGACCAGAAAGGTGCTGGGCCAAGGGTTTGTGCTTCTCCGACAGTACAAAAGTCAATGTGCTCGTAGGGGACCATAAGCGATTCTTGATAAAGATAAACTGGCCACAAGTTACTTCGGGCGAAGGAGCTGGCCGAACCGTAGAGTTATACCATATCAGATGCTAGGATTCAATGATGCCAATGGATATAACAGCACCCTTGTCAAAGAAGCTGTTCCCAAAGATGGTTGGAGACTTCAAAAAGGTTGGGCTCATGACGAGAGAGTGGCTCAAACACTCGGGCAATGTCAATCCGGACAAAATGTTCCAGATCCTGGAGGAAGAAATCAAGCCTACTAAGAAGACGGGAGATGATCTCGCTAAACTTTGGCGACTCACATGTGACCGAGAACCTCGGCATTTAACGACCAGTCCCTGTGCTCTTTCGCAGATTTTCGACATGGGAGACACTTATTTGTGAGAGTGATGAAGGGTCGTTTGATAGGAAGTAGTTGTAGCAGAATTATGTGATTATTTGCTAGAAGACTTCGACTTACCAATCCATGTGATGAACTAGACTTGTTCAATGGCTGAAAGACACTAAACTCGACACGAGATACTAAGTTTCTCATGTCCTGTCAATGGTTTATAGACTAGATCCTAGCGGCGTGAGCATAAACTAAGATTCAACAACTCTAAAGAATGGTAGACCTCGATTAGGATACTACACAAGGGAGATTACTACCGAGTTGGACTTGGGCTTGGACTTGGACTTGGACTGGAAACATTTCGTCAAACTGGCTCGGGAGCCACGTCTCAGGCTACTTGTTCAGAGAGAACAAGGCATAACCCTGAGAAATATATGATATCTAGAATGATCATTGACATTCGATTATACGTATCCTCTATAGTTACAGGTGTATTGCTATCAACAGCGTCCGCAGCGCTTACAAAAGTCCCCCCTTTCCCGCTCCCTCTTCATCTTTGCCATTCTCTTGGCAGCTCTGTCTTTCTTCTTTTGCTTATTCAGCTCTCTAGCCAGCATCATTCGAATCTCTGAGTCGTCAGAGCTCGTGGTGCTTGAATTGGTGTATAAGCTGTCTTGTCTTCGTAAGGGGACTCCTTGGGGCAGGGGATGTGCTGGGTGTTGGGCATGGATTGGATTTTGAGGATGTGCTGGGCCTTGAGCGTGTGCCGCAAATTGACCATGCCCTGGTACCTGACCAAGGACCGGATGATGAGGATATACTGGAGCTTGATTGAGTGTTGGGAGGTGACCATACCCTGGTGCCGGACCTGGAACGGGAGCCTGAGGGTGAGCTGGAGGCTGATGGGGTACTGGACTTGGGTTATGAGGTGGTACTGGGTTGTATCCTTGAGGTACGGCTGGTGGTACAGAAGCGTGGCGAAGCCCTGGAATCTGCTCTGATATAATATTATGTTGTGGCATTTGACTCTGCTGCGGAACCGGCGGCTGAACATACGACATCTGTGATTCAGGAGACTCTGGAGCTCCCATGCCAAGCCCACCGTTCCTTTGTTGCATAAATATTTCTTCCTGTTCTGCATGTCTTTGTTGTTCCTGGACTTCTGCCGCCGCCTGCTGCCCCAATCCTATCCTAATCTCATCAGTCTGCATAGCGATGACCCTCTTAATATTAACGCTAGTCTCAGTAATCGTATTGCTAACTTCCGCTTTTCTTATAGCGATGACCTCGTCATATTCTATGTTCTTCAGCTGCATAAGAAGTTCAGAGCTCTCAGTCAAACTTTCCACGATTTCATTGACGAGTTGCGCTTTAGCAACGATTACTTTTAGTTTTTCTTTTGCGTTGGCGTCTTGCGGAATAGGGAGGTTCGTGGTGCTCATTTTTCGGAAGAAGTCCAGTTGGATGTTGAGTGCCTGGTGGGCTTGGTTGGTGAGGAAGGGAAATGTGTTGATTAGTGAGTCGAAGGAGAAGTCAGCTTGTGATTGTGGACCTGGGCCTGGGCCTGGGCCTGGGCTGTTCCGATCATCAATGTCCATGTTGGCTTGTATTCGAAGCTCTGTGAGATTTGGGAATATTGTAAAAGTGCGATGTTGCTGTGAGGGCCAGTTGCTTTCAGGTCGTCTCAGTCCTGTTCAAGTGTGGGAAAGACCTTGTGCAAAAGCCGTGGGCGGATCAGGCAGATATATCTAGATTTCGGAGACATTGATTCAGAAGTGTGGGCAAACATGATGCTGTGAACAGTTTGCTGTGTTTATGAACAAATGACACTTTCGTGCGAGGCGCGTGATGAGTTAAGGTGGACTATCATCCGCACAACAAAGAGACCGGATCAGAGTGAACACAAAACGGACAAACCGAGAACAAGCTCCTAGGAAATCGATAACCTAGACAAGGGGAGATTGTATGTCTTGGAGAATTGCTCTAATATTCACAAGTTTCTAGATATGGGACTAACATCTAATAAATCTCTATGATAAATACTCTCGTAGTAATAAACTCTAAGCTCTAACTCTAAATCTATATCTATATCCATCGGGCATTGGAAACTAGAACAAAGTATACCTCAATCGCTTCCACCAGGGAAACGTAGCAAGCTCTGTTCTCCAAGCATTGATAGCTTCCCAATCATGTTCACGTCGACCTGTATCAATATCAATCTTTTCGATGCTGATCCAACTTGTCCTTTTCCAGAGATATCCTCCAGCCCAGAAAGCTAGCACAATAGGAAGTCCAAGATACTGCATAAAGAAGTCTTCAACAGTACCCATTCCCGACTCGCCAACAGGGGCGACGATGGCCACGTAGAACTGGAAAATGTTAGCTGATGTTCCAAAAAATGAACACTTGAGGCATACCTGAGCAATGAGAATGACGACAACAAAGATCAAGCCCAGCCATGATCCCCAAACGCCACCAATAGCCTTGAACGGGATTTCGTCGAGGGTATGTCCGTTATACTTCCAAGCCGCTCTAAATCGAATATGCGCAAGACAGATGGATCCCCAGCAAACAAGCATAGCCAGTCCTGACAAAGCCAAAAGCCAGTCAAAGATAACAGGACCAGCTGCGTCAAGGTTCAAAAACGCAAGACATCCAAATGCTATGATGAATCCAACAGATGGTAAAGGTCGACCCGCTCGATCAACCCAAGTAAAGATCTTTGGCGCAAAACCCTGCTGTGCGAGGGCAAGAAGTGTGCGTGATCCGCCATAAACGGAGGCGATGCCGAGGGATAAGACGGATGAGAGGATGACGGCGTTCATGTAGTGATCGAGGCCCTTGAGACCGGAATATTTTCCGACAAGAACGAATGGCGAGGCTGCGCTGTTGGAGTAAGAACTCGAGCTGAGAAGATTCGGATCATTGCAGCTGATCAACAATCCAACGAACAACAGCGCAACAATGTAGAACAAGCAGATTCTCCAAAAGACCTGCTTGATAGCTGCAGGAACTGAAGCAGTAGGATTTCGAGACTCAGCCGCTGCCAAACCCACGAGTTCCGAACCAGCGAACGAAAACGCAGCTGTTACGAAAACAGAGCAAAAGCCCTTGAATCCGTTCTTGAAAGCACCAGGATCATGCCACAGCTTAAAACCCTGATACGTATCATAGCTCCCACTCGACGGACCCCCACCGCAAACCAACACCAGCGCGATGATCATAAAGATGGAAATCGATGTGAGTTTGAAGCACGCAGCCCAGAATTCCTCCTCGGCGTATCCTAGCGTGCCGAACATGTTGAGGATGGTGATAGCAGCGAGAAACACGGCGATCCAGACTCCGGGGGAAATATCAGGGGACCAGTACTGAATCGTAATAGCGCAGACTGTAAGTTCGAGAGGAAGTGTAGCTGCCCATTGAAGAGTGTAATTCCACGCCATGGCGAAACCAAAAGATGGGTCGATGAAACGCGCTGCATACGTGTAGAAACCACCAGAGATGGGATACATGACGGCTAGCTCACCCATTGCGTAGACAACGTTGAAGACCATGACTCCAACTAGGAAGAAGTCGATAAACAACGTAGCAGGGCCCTGTACCCATTAGTCAATATTCCATTGAGTGAAGGGCTCACTTACACCTTTACTCAGCGCCGAACCAGATCC
Organism: Fusarium brevicatenulatum; assembly: GCA_013363135.1. Classification (NCBI taxonomy): domain Eukaryota; kingdom Fungi; phylum Ascomycota; class Sordariomycetes; order Hypocreales; family Nectriaceae; genus Fusarium; species Fusarium brevicatenulatum. The sequence continues at coordinate 112,480 of JABEEJ010000156.1, forward strand.
AACAAAGAACCCAGCACCGATCGATCCTCCAATAGCAACCATCTGCAGATGTCTCGGCTTCATCTTGCGATCCAATTCCACCAGCCCAAGTCCATAATGCTTCCTCGTAAACGATTTAGCATTCAATCCCGTCCTCGTCATGAAATCATCCTGCTCATATTCTTCACCCGTTGCAGTGAAGCTTTCTTTCGTAGGAGCGTTTTCATCAGCCATCACGCCTTTTTCTCCAACGACGGGAGAATCAGATATGACTTTTTCAACAGCCATGATGACTAGGTTCAAGGAATTACCTAAAAGAAAGAAGAGAGTGAGGAAGAGGGAAGAAAAAAAGTTCTTGCTAAATGGCCCCATTATAAAAAAGATGAGAGGGCCCATAGTAACAACGCTATTAGGCCCACACATGGCATGGTCATGACTCTGGATGCAAAATTTTCATTAAATCGCCTTTGAATCTCCACGATCTGAGGGGGAGTTTTGGTGATTACTCCAGATATTGAATTGGTTATTTACGTAAATCTCCATGGGGAAGTGTTTATATTAATAGTGAGGGTATCGACTCCAAGAGATTTGGAGGTTTGGTGACTCCACAGTGAGAAGTTGGAGACAATTATATACAAGACCGTGATAAAGACAGTCGAATATATCGAGATAAGTAAAGAGGATATACTATGTGTCCAGTGTCTATCGAAGACAATTTGATTCACGAGAAACGAAGATTTTTCAGTCATTCGATGAGTCAAGTGAAGTGGTTCGACCAATTCGCCACTGTCTAATACCGAGGTCAAACTCTTACAGCAACCGTCTCGATATCGAGAGTTTCGTTTATCAAAAGCCTCATGCAACTTGACAGTACAACTGATTCGACGATCAATCAAGATCTATCCCATTACGTTACTCCCAAGTCTAATAAGCCCACTCTACAAATCTTCAAGTCAGAAATATCCCTGTCTCTATAACGTAAAAAAGTTGCGGCTCAGCGGATCGTAGTGGAGACGTGATCGGAGCCGATGGACGGTCACTTATTCCCGAGTTGCCTCCGTTACCCGCTAGGATATGATTGCTACCAGTTTTGAGATGAACGGGATAGATCAACGATGTTAAGTTTAGAAGTTATAAAGGAGCTAAGGAGGAAAGAAAATGCAGGACCTTCACCCAAGGCGATGAATTTAGTGAGATATCTAGCCTGAGCATAGGGAGCTCTTTGCCAAGTTTCTTTTTGCATCCTCTTTCCAAATCTGAAGTTTTCTTGCACCCTGAGGAGGAGGTATAGAAACACTACATGATAGACTCCTCAGTGGATTATTCTAGAAAGGGTTCTATTGAAGGATATCGCTAGCCCTTATTCCTTTGCATTGCGTCGTTACTGGCAAGACGAGCTATGCTGTTGAGTTGTAGGAGATGGCGTGGATCAGAGCCTGGGTGCCCTGCACCGCGTCAACTTCCTAACAGTGAAAAATATCCTACGCAAATTAGATGGCAATTGATTCCTTTTTGCACTGTGTCCTTACAGTCAAGAAGCAAATGATTTCCTATGCCCCAAGAATCAGTCACTAAGCCCGTCTATTACATCGGCAGGACCATAAAGGGCAATCTCTAACCTACCTCAATAGGTACTCACTAATACAGCGGCTGGCTTAGCTGAGTAGACGATCTGGTACTTTTCGCCCCTCCATACACTTTCATCCATCACTACTATAGAAGTTTGATGATGTTGCTTTTGTGCAAAAGACTCGTGGTGGTTGGTGTCGAAAGTTGTTCCTGATATACTTTGATACCTTCACGCTCGAAGGATGATTGGCCAGACAGTGTATGAGGTGATGCCACAGCCCTGCCGACTTGCCATGTTTGAAAAGTATTCAGGGATAACAGAATTATGAAGGCTCAGTATAAGGCGATCATGCGATAGTTGGTACAGTAAATGGGATACTGCGTCATAAGTTTGAGTAGAAAGGCTTCCAGGACCCAAGACATCAAGTCAAGGGCCATGACGAGAAAGTCGATGGGGACGGAGTGATTGCTTGGGAGAGACTTGCTGGGAGTCTTGGAGGGATCGTCGTCATCTGGCCAATCTTGTAAAAAGGTCTGGTATCATAAGAGCCGAGGGCTCAGAGTTACGTAGATGAATAAACCTTACATCGAGTAAAAAGTGGGCAAAACGAAGGGTACATGATGCCCATCAAAAGCTACGCGATTGTGACAGTTGGACATTCTACTAAGAGAGTGAATTGAGCAGGGCGGATTAGATTTTGTGTGCAATTTGAGACGGCGGATACTATCACTTGTGTAAAGGTGGAACATCTGACTCTATGGGTTGGTCTGTTCATCGAGGGATTTGAAGTCTGTCTATGAAATTAGTAAATTACTGAGCTTCAGTAGTTCTGAATACAGATCAAAGTTGTAATTCCGTCGCGTGGTCAATGCAGGTGCTGTACAACAAGGGGGAAAAGGACCATGAACTATCCAGTCATGGCCAAGCAAGAGGACAAACGGGCCTATCAAGAAACTGCCGAGTTGAGTTCCTTGAACCTTGTCTAGAAATAGACGTATATACAATGTAAGGGACGGGAGAGAAAGAACATGGAATTGTTGATTCTGCTTATGTTGACATAAATTTCTTAAGATGCGTGAACTTAGCTTCCTAAATCAGTTCCAGGCCATTCTCAACTGATATGGCCTACGTAGGCATATCTTCGAGGGACAATTCCAATTGGAGCGCGTCCCTTAATCACAGCAAGCGAGTGCATATGGCCTGTTGAGTGGTACAGACCTGTATCGCGAGTCATGACATCTACTCGACGGGGATATTCGGATCATCGGCCAACTCCCCAAGCGAGAAATCGCGGAACCGGTCACATATCAGTATATGCAAAACCTTATTCTGACCGCTAGTATTTAAGCTCGCGAGTTTCATGGGGCACTCTGCGAATAGACGAGTGTAGAGTTTTCGGCAGTTGAATAAGTAGTTCGACCCCTGATTCGCCAAGAAACTAAAGTCCGATTTACCGATTATAAACGTATGAAACTATCTGTGATTATAGGAATTTGAGTCTTGGCGATGTTTCTTGGCATCACTGTGAGAAGTTGAAGGATCAGGATACCTCGTATTACGATCATGAGCTTTTGGAGTTCTGGCAGGTCAGGAGGAGTTTGCCTGTTGAGAATTACTGGAGATGACGAGATCGATGATTTTTGGAGTTGAGCACTAAGAAGGGGAATCATTGAGCTCTGATTTTGGGTATAAATATGTGTCGAGGTCTCTTCAAGTAAGAGCCATCACTTGCACAACTCTCAACCTCACAATCATCAGCCACCGCCTCCAAAACCTACAAACAAAGTACATACCCAATCCACAGAGCCTCCAGCAAAGCCTAACCTCTCCAGAACGCAATCTTCTCCATCAAAATGAAGGTCTCAATTCTCGGTCTCCTCACCCTCTCAGCATTCGCTTCCGCGTGCGCCAGGTACGAAAGCTGCCACTGCTACGACAGCAACGGCATTCCCAACAACGGCGCCACTCAGGCCGTGTGCGACCACTACAAGGGCGGAATGGAGCCCAACACGCGAGAGTACGGCGCGAATACTCAGTATAAGCAGTGCAACGTCAAGACCTTTGGTGGTGGTGCCTCGAGCTTTGATAACTGTGACTGGAGGCGTAGATGTCAGGGTGCTGGTGCGACTGGTGTTGATTCTTCTTGCTGGAATAAGTTTCCTTAGGGGTGTTGCGAGAGAGGGAGGCTTGAGTCGTTGTATGGAGTTCCAATGTTTGGTTTAAGCTCGGCCGGCTGTAAGCGGGTTTTACTGTTTATACTTAGGATTTATGATCATAACTACGAAATTGTATATGTTTCTAAGAATTCCTCTGATTAGCAGTCCAGATCATGGTATAGAATATTCTGTTAGCCTAATATTTTGGGTGAGTTGAAGTAACATCGATATACCAAAGTCATGAGCATGTAGAAGTGATCAGTAAACATACCGGCACACGCTCCGGCTTTGATTAGAATATTATTCAGTAGTCAAATAGGTATTGTCAATAGTAGCTTGTAGGCCACCTTACTAATCTTGGCTAGGGATTAGACAATTATCTCGCAATCCCCCGAGGAGGCTTGCTGAGGTCACTCAATCTGACAACGAACGAGAGGTCCATACCACGATCGATGAGATTTGTTAGCATGCTGAGATAATGTTATGCACGTTGCCCAGTGATAAGATTAAGAGCTTAGCATGATAGAGTCGATATATTCTGCACATCAACTCTCCGCATATGCCTAAGGGTTTAGTCAGAAGTCTGAAGCCCAGATAGGAATGCATCCAAGCTAAGATTGGTACGCACATTATTTTATACACCGACTGGCAATGAGCGTCACTCCCATGGCTGACTGATCCATCTCGAAACCCTCCGCCTAGACACTGTAGGGCCCACGCTAAAGACGTTAGATAAACTTTCCGCCACCAGCCGATCAGCTGCAAAATAGCTCCAAATTAAGACGTCATAACTAAATGCCTCAACAATTCAATCAATCGTCACGTCAATTGGTCTCCCTGGCATTTCAGCTGCGGGGAACTCGCTGATGATGCTCAGAAAATCTGACCACATACGGACGCCACAATAATCAGAAGAGGAAAATGATTCGTCTAGTTTTGAAAAAATGTCTCTGAATCCAAGGCAACGGAGACACGGAATATGCACGACTAGCCAAGCCCCGATTGAGCCAATCAGACTATGACGCGTCCTGACGTGAGGGGAACAGGCACAGTATATAATGCCTGTAACCCTCGAGGTTCTCAGACCCTTGAAAGTCCCATATTCAGAAAACTCCATTGAAAATATCTCAAAATGACAGTCCACGAAGTCAAGAAGTAGGTTGCATAATCTCTCTATCGTCGCAAGTCAAGCTAAATATTGTACAGCCTCGCCGAGTTCAGGGATACCCTTGAGAAAAACACAGTCGTCCTCGCAGACTTCTGGGCGCCATGGTGCGGACCATGCCGATTCATCAGCCCCGTCTTAGAGAAGTAAGTTCCGCCAGCCAACGTACATATGCGACTTAACTTACCTCTTAAACAGGATGTCAGAAACAACTGACTCTATCCACTTTATCAAGGTCAACGTCGACGAGGCTGAGGATGTGTCTCAAGAGTACGGCATCCGAGCGATGCCTACCTTTATCCTCTTCAAGGACGGTGACAAGGCTGATGAGGTTGTGGGAGCTGACCCTTCCAAGCTGGAGAAGCTTGTCAATGAGTACAAGAGCTAGATGTCCACTGGGAATTCGATCATTGGCAGAGGAGCATGTTTATGCCTAGACTGGATAGTTGTACCTCAGTAACACAAAGGTCCTGTGCTTCATGAAATATTATTTCCCTACTCATTTCAGTCTTGGTCAAGTCATTCCAACTACGGATCCACATGTGCGAAGAGATCAAATGCCGAGAACTCTGGTGATGCTCGGGCTCTTGTACTACCACACTGAGCACTCAGGAGAGTCAGTTACTATCTACCGAGGTGATACAATCGTGGATCAAACGGGACTCTGTATAAGCTGTGGTATTGCCATGACGTGTCCCTGCACGACAAGAGTTTTACAAATCACCAGCTTCAAACTATATAATCGCATGCATTCCCTCTTCTGAAATCCTATGCAGTTGATCGGACCAGTCATTGAAGGAGTCCTGTTATCAAAACTCTAATTTTATCTATTATTTAGATGCTCAAGATGGTCGTGCATGAGATTCATTCGTCAGTACAGCCCCATCCTCCCTTATGACCCCCATTTACCAACGCAAACCCAGCCAGGAAGAGTTCAAAAAAGCCCTCGAAAACCACTCACTGGTCTTTGTTGAGTTTTGGGCTACCTGGGTCGGCCCCTGCCGTGTCATCAAACCCATAATCGACAGGTAGGCCATCCTTTCTTTCGAGTACACTCTTATTTACATACTGCAACAGACTATCAAAGAATGCTGAGAACGAACATGTGTTCTTCTGCTCGGTCGATATAGACAATGTGTCCGAGGTCTCTGAAGATCAGGGCATTAGATCAACGCCAACGTTGATGGTTTTCGAGGACGGGGTCAAGCAGCACGAGGTTATCGGGGCGAACCCTCCAGCTATTCATGCGATGCTGCAGAAGGTTTCTAAGAAGAAGTCGGAGACTTGATGGCTTTGTATATGCAGTAAGGACATGCTGGAAGAAAAGTGGCCTTTGGGATTCCTCTGATTGGGCTGTAGGACGATTAGCTACTCATCCGCTATAACTGGGTTCTCTCTGCCGGAATACGCTCTCAGCCACAAGTCTCAACTGCAAATAACAGAAGACAGCTTGCAATTGTCTGTTGGCCCGAACAATGGCCTTATCTATTGAGTTCTCCTTGCCATGATGCAGGGTCAAATTTCAGTTGATGTACTATTAGTGAATTGTGACAATATGCACTCCAGATTCAGAGCTTCTTGGGTCAAATAGCCATAATATGTAGTTCGCAGGACCAAAACTTGCCCCTTTTACTGGTCTCTCTCCGTGACCCTCAGTACCAGCCTTTCGTCGTGGAACACCATGTAGCTCTCCGACTTCATCGCCACTTCAGGCTCAACAAGCTGAAAATCAAAGACCCGAAGAAGCTAGTACCTGGTCAGTAAACTCTAAGCACAGCGGAAGTTCAGGCACATACCTCAAAGATGACCTTGTTCAGCTCCATAAACGCAATAGGCTTTCCAGCGCACATCCACCTCCCATATCCAAACACAATCTCAACATCCCGCTTCATCTGAGCACTAGTCTCTTTTTCGACTTCAAGGTATCTCTCGGGTCGGAAGACTTGAGGATCGGGGCCGAAGAGTGCTTCGGATCTCAACAAGGCAGAAGTATTGATGCCGACTGATGTGCCAGGTGGGATATACTTTCCATGCATGGTTTCTCCGCCGGCTGGGACGTCTTTGAAGAACATGCCTGTTGTAGCAGGTCGAATTCGGATGCCCTCGTAGATTACTCCCTTTGAACAATATTGGCGTGCTCTCGCAAATCAAATTGGGGCCAAGCGTGAACTCACCTGAAGATAAGGTAATTGTCGAGACTCGACATCTGTGATTGGGCTCGAAGCTCGACCTTCGGATATTGCTTCCGCCATCTCTTGTTTAAGGCGCTGATATATGTGAGGCGAAGCAACGATGTAGAGAAGAATAACTCGTATCACGGTGGCAGTAGTTTCCGATCCTGCGATGAACATGAATAGAGATTCAGCCTGACACTCCTCCAGTCGTAAACCGTGTCTCTTGAACGAGCCCTGTTTCCAAGTTAGGATATGATTTCCGCACCCCAAAGAAATGACCCACCAGCATATCCCGCTGATCATCGGCTTCAGGAGCATATCGATCACGAACAATGTTGTTCGCGACTTTCATCAGCGGGCCGATCCCCTTTGTATCATTCTCAGTCGGCCCAAACAGCTTCAGAAACATAGGCGAAAAGATCAAATTTCTCAGCCATGGAATATCTGTCGCAAGCGTCATGATCAATAAATGCTCATTGAGCGCTTTGACGATCCCGTGAAAGTCAGAGTCAGCCTTGAGATACCCGAATTCTTGACCGAGAGACAGATTCGATATGACATCGAGTGCAAAAAGCCGTGATACTCTGGTTCCCTCCATCGGACGATAATCTCCTTGGGTAGAGATGTATTTCTCCTTGATGAGCTGAACCAAATTGCCGACCTGTCTGTTGACTACAGCTTCGAGATTGGGAGCGTCGCGTCCACTGTACGCTGGAGATAGCTTCGACTTGAGGCGATCGTGTTGGACTGGGTCTGTTATCTGGAACATGGGGTCGTGATAAGGATTGAATTTGCCGCCGTTATACCAGTTTCCCTTGGTATATGTGTTCTTAGTGCTTGAGACTCTTCGTATCAAGTCTGGGTCATCAACCAAGACCTCGTTGGGGCCGACTCTGACAATGGGGCCATAGCGTCGATTGAGGTTGACCAAGTGATCATGCTGTGTTCCGGTGATGGTGATGTACGCTACCCATAGATATGAGAATTTGCCAGCGAAAGGACCCGGGATATGTCGAAGACGATACCAAGAGAAAATAGAAGAGATGATAAACCAAGTAAAGAGAGCAGCAATAAAGTACGGAAGCCATGCAAGGCTCCTTTCAAAGAATGGTGAAGCCATACTGATCTGCTCAAGGTCTAAACAACAACAACAAACAAACAGAACTGGTCGGGATTATATAACAAAACACCATCTCATGGCATTCTTACTTTTGCTATCGGGTATATGGGATGGCTGTCTTGGCCATCGCAGCTGAAAAAGAACAAGACATGATTGGTAAATTTACGAGGATTGTGTAACCCCAATCACAGACATGCAGCAAGATTACGTGGTTTTCCTTGGTTTAAACAATACCTAATCATGCACCTAAAAATCGGGAAACATACACCTAATGGTATCTACACCAAAATACACTAACTAACAGCAACAGGATATATCCCAAATAACCCCAAGCCCTAGCCCTAACCCTAAACCCTAACCTAAGCCCTAACCTGCGGCCTCCGGCCTATAACTATTACTAACTAACCCTAACCTGATCTGGCTTAAATAGCCTGATTTATAAGGTTAATAGCTGAATTTACTGTTAGAGGGTACTTCATAAGCTAAAATACAGTGCCAGTAGCACTGTGCGTACACTGTGCCCCATATTTTGACCGATGACTGGGCCAATCAGAGGCCTGAAAAGCGTTGATCCCTGCCAAAAGAGGAATGGTCATTAGTTGTATGTTTACCGATTTTTAGGTGCATGATTAGTTGTTGTGGTTTAAAGGCCTCAAACAAGCCACGAGGCATGTGAGATGATATCAATGCCTTGAAAAGAAGGGGATTTCCAGATACGGCGTTTGTTTGCCTCTAATAATTGGTGGACGATAGTGAGGCTTGCTCAAAGTGCATCGTCGGGTTACCTAACAAGGAGGACTTGATGAACCAATCAGAATAGCTCGGATGGACCTCGAGATCTATCGCACGTCATCAGAGATTTTGACGACTCAATAACGATCACTTCCTTTTCAAGAAGGTTGCTTTACATAACCGAGTTGTTTCCATAATTTATGCAACATTATCATCGTACAGCCGAAGCACATCATATCTGAACTTCGGGCTCAAGAAGAACGTCCGGCAAAGGCGGGGTTGATGCGACGTTGAGATATCGAGACATATAAATTCAACATGTCCGACGGTCGCTATGAATCTCAAAATGAGGACAAGAAGCCTAAAGTGTCCGATATGAGCGTCGCAAACTCCAATGTCGTCGTGGTTGGTGGCGGTATCGTGGGTGCCTCCATCGCTTGGCATCTCTCCTCCGAGACAAATGTGACCATTATCGCGGAAGATATCGGGGGAGTAGCTACTCCCAACTCATTCGCTTGGCTTAACGCTGCCTCGTCGGATAAGAAGTTCTACTACGACTTTCGACTTCGATCTCTTGAGCATTGGAGGGAGATTGAGAAGGCTGTCGAGAACTTGCCTATTCATTGGGGAGGTACTACAAGCTGGGATAAATCGCCTGAAGAACTTGAGGAGGAGGAAAAGAACCTTACTGCCTGGGGGTATGATGTTATTCGCGTTGATAAGACCGAGATATCGAAGAGAGAACCCCATATTGAAGAAACGAAGCTTCCGGAATGGGGTCTTGGGTACGATCAGGAGGGAGCTCTTGAAGCTGAAAAGGCGGCTGAGTTACTGATCAATCTCGCCAAAGACAACGGAGCCAAGGTTATAGAAACAAAAGCCACAGGCTTCACCAAGACCGATGGCCATATCAGCGGCGTTACTCTATCATCCTGCGAGGCCATTCCCGCAGACTATGTCGTCGTAGCCGCAGGCCTAGGAAGTGTCTCCCTCCTAGCCTCCCAAAACATCCCCCTCCCCCTCAAAAGCACAGCCGGTCTTCTCGTCAACACAAAGGCCACCTCTAAAAATCTCATCAACGGTGTAATAAACGCTCCCGAACTACATATCCGCCAAACCTTCGACGGAGCTCTGCTCTTCGGTTCAAGCTACGCCGGCGGAGATCTAGGTGACGATCCAGAAAAGACAGCACGTGAACTCTTCACCAAACTCCAAAAGTCAGTTGTCGGTGGAGATGAGCTTGAGTTCAGTCATTACACTATTGGCCATAGAGTGTTACCTGAAGATGGACTGCCGATTCTTGGAGAGACGGGGTTGGATGGACTTAGTGTTGCTGTGATGCATTCTGGGGTTACGAATGGAGCTCTTGTGGGGAAGTTGTTGAGTGAACAGATACTCACTGGGAAGACGGATCCTATACTGGAGAATTTCCGACTAGATCGTTTTGCATGAAGTCTTGTCACAGAAGTTGCATTATCTTGAAAGATGACGATCATACCGTGGAGCGTCTTTTCATTGTTGTTTCAGTCAAGTCCTCTTCTTCTTAGTCTTGATTTAATATTAGAAGTTCTCTCTCTCTACTGTACGTGTCAAGTATTGCCTTCCTTTTGATCAGCCGAGATCTTTACAGGTCTAGAAAAAGAGAAGGTTCTGGCTACATCAAGAGCAAGGCCTCGGGGGAAAAGAAAAATACCAGATCTTGATACAAGACGTTGAAATAAACCTAAGTAAACGGTATCCTGAACTTATTTCATCTTTTTATTATTTAGGATCAAGATGCCAAGTTTTATTTCCTCCTCTGGCCAGGATCGTGGCTTCTAATAATGAAGATTGCTCCTTCTCACCGAAGCAGCAGACTGACCTCTCCCCTTCTTATTTCAGTTGTAATGGTTTGACAAACTTCACTCTTCTTCTTCTTCATCATCACTCACTCTTCATCATCATCACCACTACGCACTCTCCATCATCACCACTACACGCGCTTCCAACATTTCCATCATGGATCAGCCTATGTAAGTTATTGAACTGCTTGAGAGATTCCTGCTGACAAAATCTCTGTGTCAAGGGCAGACTGGGTCCCAGCATATGTTAACCGACTGTTTTTCAGGCTACGTATTGTACAAAGTTATGGCGACAAGTTTCCACCTGAAAGAGATACTCTGGGCGTCCAGGTTCTGTACACCTTTCCTAACACCAAATCGTCTGTGAAGCTCGTTGAGTTCAACAACGAGGGAAACAAGGAAAAAGCAGTGCTGAAGCTTTACGACCGGACTCACCCTGGGCGTCTTCGCAAGTTCGCTGCCCCTTCATTATCAGCAGAGGGGGAATATCGGTCATGGGTGCGTGATAGGAGAATGCGCAACCTCATTCCAACGTTGGAGGAATCCTAGAAGGCCCATGGAAATAAACAACACGCGATTGATAATTACTCTTACGATCATCAGAATGGCGGTGTAGAGCCTAGTACCAAGGCAAGATACGAAGCACATATCTGGTACGAATTCGACCAGCGCCACAAGACCGAGTTAAGGGCATACGCGCAGCTCCACAGTATACAGGGCATAAAGATACCACGTCTTTACGCAAATGTACGAATTCATCTATCCTTTATCGACCCAAGATGGATGGCACAACCTGATGAGGAAGAGTTCCTATATATTCCTGGCCTTCTTCTGCAATACTACGATTGCCGTAGACTCAGGGACCTCCGACTTCCCGGAATGGCCCAAATAGAGTCCGATAGGCTGCGCGCCATATGGGCTCGCTTGGCTCAACGAGCCGTCAATGCGATTCATGACATAAACAGCTTGGGCATTCTTCTCAGAAGCTACAACAACAATGCTATATTCAGCAGAGAGAATGGCAACGACGAGCCATACATCATCGATTTCGCTGAGGCTGTGTTCAAAGATGATTTGATCGACGCTTGGATCAAGGAACGTCGTGAAAAGTCGGGCTCAGAGGTGGCAGATTACCTCCCTTGGGAGATCGACGTCAAATATTGCGAAAAGGCGAAGAGTTACGGCAACCCTGCAGCGGTTGATAAAGCTTTCACGACACACCTCTGGACTCTTGACGTCTATTACTTGGGATGTTCGCTTCCTAATTATTCGACGATAACTAATCAAATTTTGTTGCGGAATGGGGTTGCTGTTCGGCGGGCGTTAAATCATTAGGACTTAAGATGACTGAGAGGATGAAGCTGTGTTTCGAGTATGGAATCAGGTGTCGAAGCCTTCAAGGCTCTTGAGACACTTACCTGATGTACAGGGCGCGATCCCCTTTGCAGTCACAGTCAGTAGACGCATTTCTTTCAACAAGCGTATAGCGGACAACCATTGTTTGTCGAATAGACTATTATCTTTTTAATTTCCGCTGTAGTCTACGAAGCCTGCTGACAGCCCATCCCGACTAATCATGTAGCCGAGCCGGTTTGGCTGCCTAAGAACAAGTGGCGGCATGTCTTTGTTATTCTCAATCCTCACAAACTGATCCTGTTCCCTGCCCCAGAGGTCTTTCCCTTCTCTGACTGCAGCAGCGATCCTATGGTTATCTCTATATTCTTTACGATTCATCCACCGATGAGAAAAGCTCGCCATCTTGTTGAGAAACTGATCTATAGTCGGAAAACAGCTGCTGCAATGCCATCCTGCGTTACTCAGCACGCCCCTCTCGAGGAAGCGAAACGGACGGAAGCCTCCATCTCCATTGCGGAGATTGGTGGGTTTGAGGGTTCGGTGTCCTTGGTAGTAGGTTGCTTGGGGGTGCTGCCACTCCGGGCCGGCGTGGAGGAATTGGAATGAGTAGTAGTAGAATTTGGAGGAGAGTGTTAGGCGGCGGGGGAAGTTGCAGTATCGGAGGACGAGGAGGGTTTGTGGACGGGGTATTTCATCGACGTCGGCTACGATGAGAACGTCTCTTTTGTTGGGTGCTCTTGGTCCGTCGAGATGGAGCATGACTTGGTCGAAGGGAGCGTCTCTTTGAAGGTCTTCGTAGTCCCAGGCGCGATGCGGGTCGAAGGTTGATGGGAAAGTTAGTTCGTGATAAATTATCTTGTCATGATAGCGACGGAAACTTTCCCAGTTGTGTTTCAGGATAAGGGGTTTGGAATTGGCCTGGAATGTTTTTGCTGACTCGACGATGATGAAGTAGTCGACGTAGTCGTATAATGCATCAAGGCGTATTTCGAGAAAGTCCAGCTCGTCGTTTATCATGAGTATATCGTAGATCTTCCGTTCGCGTGAGGGACTCTTGGGAACAAAAGCTGAGTAGCCGTGGACAGAACACAGATCATGCGCAGCTCTAGATGCATACGGCTCTGAAGTCTTGCGGCCATGATTGGAACTTGGGCTCAGAAGGTCTATCGACTGTAGCGACTCGGAAATACTGCATGGGAGCCGTGAAGAGGTCGGACAGCCCACCAAAGCAAGGAACAGATGACAATGACAAGAATACCTCTAGACAAAGCCTTCGGTACCATATTGACCTGACTTGAATTGTCAGGGTCAAAGTGTGACCGGATCAAATTGGTTCTGACATGCCCCGTTGCTGTTACCTAATCTGACCAAGGACTGTTGGTCGCACATGGAAGTCGGCATCCATGGTTACCTTACATGTGATATGCTGCGGCCAACAACATCTAATTACTGTGATACAAGCAGGACATTATTGTCTTGAGGGAGTTTTAATTAGTTGGTGAGCCGAGCCACATTAATAGAAGTATAGCATTACAGCAAACCATCTATAAGATTATCCACTGTAAACTTTAAGCTATAAACTCCTGTGATAATAGTGCTTTTCTAAAGCATGTATCATTACACTTGCCCTCTATCAGATTTTAATCAGAAAACTTTATACTTTGTAAGTAAGCTATAATCTTTTATATTTTAGATGCCTTACACTCTGCACTTGGCTTCTAAGACTTCGTCACAAATTGCAAAGACTCTATTCTAAATACCTTAGATCAGCGCTCGGCGACCCCCTCTTCCGCCATCCTTACAAAGAGTTATACTCGTACGGGCTGCAGGTAAGCTGAACAGCGACAGGGCTGATATCCCTGCTAATATACATACGTACAACCGGCTCAGTCCAGATTATGCATAACAAAAGGTCCTGTGCCGGTGCAATCGACGATCGGCCGTCTTGTAAAGTTCCTGTGTCGGAAACCCTTGGGGTACTTTGCCCTGTGCTTCAACACCAGCAGCCGGGCCTTACTTGATTGTCTGACTGAGTCCTCATACAGGGTGTCATAACTAGAAGTCATGATTCGCGATACAGGTCTGTGCCACAACTCCTCGCCACTCAACTTCATCCTCTTTAGGGGAGGAAATAAAATTTGGGACCTTGAACCTAGGTAACTAATAAAAAGACTTGGGCAACTTGGTACAAATTTAGAGTGAGTTTATGATACCTTTTATAGAGTTTATCTTATCACCCTAAACTGAAGTCTCGTGTTTCCTTGATCCCAGAGGCCTCTCAATCACCTAAAGTACGGATGCTTTGCTCATTAAGCCCACCAGCCCTGCAGCTGCTGCCTGCATTCGTTCACCATGGCCTGATAATCATAAACCCGCATGAAACATAACTCGTCTGCGTCTATGTTTATGTCTCTCTCATGATCTCCTCAAGGTCCCCGGCGAAGCTCTCCCTCAATGACCCAGGGACGTTGAACTCCTTCGCCTTTTCCTAATACGCGTGTTTCAGACGGGCGGAGAGGTCATCTGTGGCCAACAAGTCACTTGTTGGAAGTTCCGTAATCTCAATCTCGTACAAGTCGTCACGGAATACAGCCTTGGCGAAATCGACGATGAAGGGTTTTTGACTGTCGACTGGGATTTCGACCACATTATCGTTGTACTTGTCCTTGTTCTTGTTCTTCATTATGACGTTATTGGTGCTTTTTTCGACAAGAACGCCCAATTTATTGATATCATTGATCGAATCGATGGCGCTTTTAATCGCTGCGTCAAGAGTGTCTGGGGCAAAGCTGAGTTTAGGCCACTTTCCAAGCTTGGGGCCAGGAATGTATTCTAAAAGTAGGCCATGAACACAAAAGAATTCGTCCCATTGTTCGTCGCCCTCTTCTTGAGGTCGGTCGTAAATGATAGGATATGGGATTCGGATGTGTGCGAGGAGGCGCGGTATCTTATCGCCTTGAAGGGGTTCGAGCTGTTTGTATGCCTTTAACTCGGTCTTAAAGCGCTTATTATTTTCGTACCAGGCAGCGGCTTCAAATCTTGCCACGCGGTCAGCCTCGGGGCCGGCATAACGTTGTGTGTCAAGAAACTCGCTTGCACGGGGTCTGACGAGCGCAGTTTTGTAGATATGTTCCAAGGCGGAGCGAAAAACGGTCATGTTCCCTTGACGCACGAATGAAAGATAGGCATTATCTGCTTCGCGTGGAGCGGCTGTGGTTGTGCCATTGACTTCACGAATGCTTCTAGCGTAACGCCGGTCGTAAAGCTTCAGAACTCCTGGTTGTCTTGGAAATCCTTTACCGTTGGGAAAGATGACGTGCATCACATGCGATTCGGTGCTAGGCAAGTCCTTTAGATGAGAAATTTCGATGGATTTCCTTTGGGGACCGAATGTATCGTTGAAACCTTCCACCAAATGTACTTTTGGTTTATCGCCGGCCACGTACGGAAAGGGGGCTATTCTTCGATCTGTTAGCGGGAAACTACTAGGTGATTCGATAACTTACGTAGTCGGAGCCATGATTGAATTATGATGTTGAGGCTGAGGTTGATGTTGATGGCGATGATGAAGAAGAAGAGTTAAGTTTGAGCAGACCATTACCACTAAAATGAGAAGGCGAGGTACCTTGGCATTGGTGGTCGTGCTGGAGAAGGAGCAACCTTATTAGACCTTGATCCTAAATAATAAAGGGATTTGGGTAATTTTAAACAAGTTTAGTATAAATTTTAATGATTTTATATTCCTTTCATCAAGGTCTAATATTATCTTGCTCTTCGAGGTCTGGTTTCACATTCAGGAATGTCTCTGACCGTGATGTGAGGGTCAGAAGTGAGAAATATACCTGGTTTGAGCCCTTCACCAGTCAGAAGCGGCATGCCACCATGTGATTTCCAAGTGCAAATAACTTATATCACGGTGAGAATTACTCTCTTCTTCAGCAACAAAAGCTCCCAGTAGTCTCAACTTTACCATATCTTACCACAAACTTCTCATCCTTCAATGCAACATACATCAGACACTTCACTCAAAATGAAGACTGCATTTTTCAACATCGCCGCTCTGGCCCTCACCATCTCCGGTGTCTTTGCCAACCCCGCCCCCAACGGAAGGCAGTTGACATCTCCGAGCGCGACGACGTTCTCCGAGTCCGCGGAGTTGTAAGTCGCCTCATCTCTCCCCAAAGTGACCAAAATAACGATGTTCGGAGCCCCGTACCGAGGCTGGCCAGTGGCATTCAGTGCAGAGAGTGTGTTCATCTCGGTGGTCGCTGCGCCATCGGTGATGGAAGCTGCTATGCTTCTGAGCATGCTAGTTGCCGCTGATGTGGCAATAACTGCAGGTCTCGATGTATCGGTGATGGGCAGACTTGTGAGCAGTGGTGTCTTTAAATCTTCTTACAAATTGGTAACATTTGGTCTTGATGCTCGTTGCGCATACGGATGAGTTGAGGGAGGATAACAGTATCAACGGTCTTTTAGTATAACAGAGACTCGGGAATAGGCTGGGTAGGTAGCTTAGTACACTCGCGTTATTGAATCCATTGTTACGCATCTCATCAGTAGCCTTTTTGGTCACGACAAAGCGCCACCACATAATTTCAACGCTAGAAAATGCAAGATACTCATAAGAGAGCTGTGCACTGAGAATAGAACAAATATAACACTATGTTTGACCAGGATTAACGATGCTACAAACGAAGCCCTTCGATATGGCCGTGTTGCATGACTCTCGCTTCTTCCTGATATCCCTCTGACTCTGATCAAGCTCTGTCAAGACACGATTAATTCCAATATCATTTCCATCCTTCACAACAGGAACCATCTTACCGTCCCGTTTCCTGAAACAACCGTTTACCAAAACAGCATCGATATCGCGGGCCTCACTGTACGTGACGATCGCAGCGATTGGTTCCTCTCTCGCCGACGCACCGAATGCTAACGACTGATCTCTGGAGAATATCACAATATCCGCTCGTTTACCGACAGCAATAGACCCTATCTCACTTTCCATGCCAACAGCTCGTGCAGCTTCAATGGTCGCTTTGTTAAAGACATCATGGCTCGTCTGATCAAATTTGTCGACCATTTGGCCTTTTTCTTTATACTCCAGTGTCTTTTGTAAGCGGGAGAAAAGAAGAGCGGTCCGAGCTGCTTGCATGAGTGACGAGGAAGTGAGGCAATGGCAATCTGCGCCCAGAGCGGTGTTGAGGCCTGGTTCGAATAGGAGGTGCCAGCCCATTGAGCCTTGAGCTTCGGTGGCTGGTGTGCATGCTAGCGGGACGTGGTGTTTCTTGAGGATATCGAAGTCTTCGTCGTCTATGTAGTTACCGTGAGAGATGAGAATAGTGTAGTCGTCTTCTGGGCCAGGGAACAAAGAGTACTTCTCAAGAGCCTTTGGTACGGAGGATCCTATTTTGTCAGCCATTGGCTACACAATTGGTCATGATTAGCTTACCGAAATTGCCGCTGTGTGATGTAATAAGCTTGACACCAGCTTTGACCGCTCGATGGAATAGCTTTTCCACTTCTTGTTGAGGCATATGATATCCATCAAATGAAACACCAATGTTGACACAGCCGTTCCCAAAAGGACCCCTTTGGGCTAAATCTTCGACGTGCTTGATGAATGGTTCGGATATAGACATGGGATTCGGGACACATGATTTGTCGTCCCATTTCTGGAGATTCAAGAACGTTTCCCCGTAAGCGAATACTCCTCTGATACCAGAGTCTGAAAATGCAGATATAGCGGACTCAGCTACTCTGTGTTAGCCGTGGTTGAGTGCTGCTAGTATTATAGACAAACCGTGTTCGGGAGATTTGCATCCATGGCAGTGGTCCAGGACGTATGTTGTTCCGGCATCGATGGCTTCAAGACAGCCTGCCAATTGGCCCCAGTATATATCTTGAGGGGTATAATTGAAAGCCTGAAGGAGGTCTAAAAAGTGAGCTACCTTGTCTAACGGCTAGATATGTACTGACCATCTGAGAAGTAATTCAACCAGCAGTTGTCTGTACCATAACCCTTGAGCTGTGTCTGCCAGAGGTGGTGATGTGTATTGATGAACCCCGGACTAATTATCTTGTTGGAGCAGTCGACGACTTCAGTATGGGGTGGAGGTTTAATGGATTTTCTGATATCTTTGATGATACCGTCTACTATCAAGATATCGGTATTCTCAATGACTTGAATAGAATCATGCTCATCATGCTGTATGACCAAGCCATTCTGTAAAAGAATTGTCGTACTCGGTGCAGCTTGAGTTGACTGTCCTCTATTATGTTTTGATGGTTGAGGTTGCTCCCAAAGCTGTGAAAGAAGTGATTGGGACATGTTGATTTACGATTGAACTTTAGAATAGTTGATTATTTCCCAGCGACTCTCCCCTTTCCTTTTATATCCAGCACAACCAACCATACCCCGCATTTTCGCTAAAGACCAAGCTATAGGCGTAAATTCCCAGCAAGCCTAGCATCTCACGCACTGATGAACTGGATCTAGGGTTACATCGATCTTGGCAAAGCGTCGGGTAACCATGTGGAGGAATATTACGAGGCTATCTGTAAGCAGATAGATGAGATGTACGTTGCCAAGTTCGTGTTAGTCCAGCCAAGTCGGGGCATCGGTGCGCTTTACTTGGCGAAAGGCCGAGTATAAACACGAGTGCCGATGCAGTTTTGTATGGCGCATCGGGACTTGGTGTTCGCGAGTGCCGACTTCTCTCCACATTTGCTTCCCCGGATTTCATGTCGATCAAGAAGAATTCTAATAAACTGTGGATCTGGCAGGTTTGGTGTATGTCGTGTGCTCGTTCCGGAGGCTTCTAGCGTAACGATTGATGCAAATGGTCTATATTTCCCCGTGGAATTACGTTCTGTATCCTCTCTTGGCAGTGGAAAGTAAGAGCTTTGTAATGATGAGAGGTTCTGTTGTTCGGGATGTGGGGGGTTGAAGCGTCAAGATCGGGTAGCTCTGATGGCAACTTGGTTTATAAGAAGACCATTCGGGTGCTGAGAAGGATTACATCTGGTTATCAAGATATTTGTACTTACGGGAACTACCTTTATCAAAATAGCCTTGATCAGTCTCCTTTATTGTTGAAATGTCGACATCATGATCTCTAGAGATCACTGTACTTTCACTGTCCACTATCCCGCTATCCACTTCCACCGCTCTGGTCTGTAATTGGCTTAGACGACTAAAGATTTGACAGTCACTGGAATCACAGATACAGCATCCAAGCTATGAAAAGTTCAAGAATGTTCTTCAGCGGCTTATTTATAAAAAGTAAAGACTTGGTAAATGACATCCCGATAACCTTATGCAGTTGAGTTTCTTCCCGCTGTATCATCTCAAGCAATGTGACCTCCAGTGGCACCCTTTTACGCAATGCAACTCTGGTTCCGCAACTCTATTTGCACACAGCAAAAGAAAGGGTTTCGTAAATTTAAAACGGCCCGTTATTATGATATTAATAATTGACTAATTAATCACATGACCAAATGCATACAGATTTATTGGAAATGCTTTCCGAAGTTCCAAGACAACTTGTGATATTGAACCAGGGCGCTAAGATAGACTGAACTTACCCAAGTCATTTTGTCACTCAGAACAGATCTCCATGCAACAAATCCCTTGGTTTCCCATGCAACGCGTATGCAGGTATATGCCTGCGTTAGGAGCAGGAGTAGAGAGTAGAAGCTGCTTGGTTGTTTTATTATAGAAGATTCTCAAGCGCACTTCTGCATATCCAATCTCTAATGGTCAGTGGCAGTCATTGCCAACAAGAGTGATATTCACAGTCCTCTGAAAGTAAGAAAATATAAACCAAGTTTAGGGTAATAAAATAAACTCTATAAAAGGTATCCTAAACTTATCTTAAATTTATACTAAATTCTCTCAGTCTTTTTATCAGTTAGGCTAAAGGTCCCGAGTTTTATTTCCTCCCCAGGATCCCCTCCAGACGGTCCACCAGATATAAGTGGGTCTCTCTGCAACTGCCTCAAGCGAACTCTCTCTCAACTTGTATTCAAACTTCCTCGCCTTCTCATCCCGCATCAAAAGTTACGACATCTTATCTTCATCATCAGAAACACCAATCGCGATGCATCAAATCCCCAACGAGATCCTGAGTCATATCTTCAGCTATCTTCTTACTGCAAGGGAAAAGTTTCGTCTGCACGATGACTCGATCAATCACGTCTTACCCGTTCGCCTCGTCTGTCGCCTATGGAACGATCTAGCAACCAAACATCTCTTCCGGACGCTCACGCTCTAGCAGAGTAAGAACACGATCGAAAAAGACTTTAGGTCTTGGCACCAGCTTTTAAAAACTGAATCTATCAGGAATGCCGTGCGACGCGTCAATATCGAAACCGCACCAGACGGCAATAGCATTCTGTTTTGGCCGGATTCGTGGCTTTATAACGGCTACTGGCCTGAGTTCGCATCCGCTATTAACCGCATCTGCGACATGCCAAATCTCAACTCTGTCACTTTGCGTTTCTCAATGTTTTACGATAATGATGATGGCGACGAAACCTTGGAAGAGCCGTTAAGCACACGAGAGAGAACCCTTGAGATTGTATCAGAAGCACTGCGTCCCGGGACAAATCCTGTTCGAGAGCTAGTCCTGTGCTATCTTAAAGATACCCCACTGCCCACACAGCTGACTCATAACTTATTGCGAAACATCGACCGACTACACATGTCCTTCGATTACACGAATGAGGATCGAGAGAGTAACATATTCCCAGAATATATCCAAAAGACACTGTTGCCTTCGGTCGCCGAACGACTGGTTGACCTGACGCTTGCCGGTTGGCTTTTCGGTTACTTTCCAGTCGATTTGAATGTTAAAGGTCTATCATTTCCACAACTCAAACGACTGAAGCTGGATAATTATATGATTCTTCGACAAGACCAGTTTTACTGGGTGCTGGAGCAGCAGTCCCTTACTGATCTTCAGCTCTACAGTACCAAGATTGGGACGCATTGTGTTCTGAAGGATGGAGACCGGAGAAACTTTGAATACTGGAGCGTCACCCTAGATGGATGGAAGAGACTGGCAAATAGCTACGAAGAAATGAACGACCCAGACTTTGTTCCCATGCTCTACACGCCACACTCTGGACAGCTCCGGCCCGGTTGGTACATGAGTGACTTGCGATGGTCAAACATGTTTGATCGCATCCGCCAACATTTGCCACTGTTGAAGAACTTCGCTTTCGAACCTTCAAACAACCGAGATTTCTTGGAACACTACCCAGGTAATCCGGACAGGGACTGCATGGACGACAGGTACGGGACCTGCAGCGGTGGATCCTGGCATACCACGTGGTATGATCCATTGAGGGAGCAGCGGCTCAAGTTGAAGTCGACTTGCTTTTTTGATGACGATATGCCAGGAACCCCGTTGGGTTTGCCCAAGCGTACCGAAGCAGCTGATCGACAGGCATTAGAGAGGCTGATGGAAGCGACACGCAAGCGACGGGATGGAAAGTAGTGCACTCTCGGGGGAAGATGGGCTATACGGCAAATGGTTTTGGGGAGGCAAGAAAGTTTGGGACGTCTCCCCCGGCTGTCACAAGAATTGACCGGTTCTAGGTAATTTTTACCTAAACTTAATAAGATAAAATAAAAATATATAAATTAAGTAAAAAATATCATAAGATAGTAGAGATTTTAATGAGCTTAGTGAGGACCGGTTAATTCTTGTGGAAGTCACTAGCCTCTACCCTAGGTGGCAAAATTGGCCAATCTACAACCCTCCCAAGTTATCCTGAACTTGGCGAAATGTTTTTTTCACTTCATAGAGGTCGTAAGTTTTGTTGCTCCTTGAGGCGTGGGACAGGTTGGGGAATTATGATTCATTTCCATGTACGGAGTGGACTATGGTATCTATGACAAAACAACAATCACCTCTCTTAGATGCTCTCATCTCCCCAACATACAGACCAAACATGGGCAAGACTCAAGGATGCACAAGTGAAACCAAACGAGGAAAAGCCTCCAACCAGGGTGGCCCTAGCTCCCAATTATTGAGATCACATGCAATGGCCTCAAACTCGGGACTTACGCAAACCTGACCCCCTTGAACAGCCATCAAAGGACATCCTGGCGGCCATTTCAGTTGAAGCGACTCTAGGTAGATCTTGACAGAATGCCTTGACTTGATACGTGGATTTGTACACAAAAAGTCTCGCAGGTCAGGCCAAGGGATGTAATCGATGCTCACAGGATGAGGATATGTATTCTGAACCTCGGTAGGAAGCAGCCACGGCGGTACATCCTTGAGAGTCATAGGATCAGGATGTAAGCGCCACTACGCGAAGGATTAGTATGCAGGAGACAATAGGGTAAAGATGAACTCACTCTCATGAGACGATAGGCAAAGAAATACACCCCGAACAAAGTCTCCACGCTAGCCATCTCGAAACCTTTGAGGAACGAGGTCAGAAAACATGTGACTGCATTATCCCCGTAAGAGTGAAGCGTCATGTTGGGCAGCTCAGGGTTCCTCGGCAGGGACCTAGCGTGGAGCGGATCCTTGGGAAAAGCAGCATGGGTCTCGTAGAGGATCGCGAAACTCCGATACTCGAGACAATCGGCCTGCGAGTGATGCTGCACTCCGCATCGGCAATCGACGTGCGACGGCGTGGGGAATAAACTCGACATTACCTCCGGGACCTCGGCAGGCGGGATATCGTGGTGGTCCGCCGCAGCACATGGAGCACCACCACCCGCCGTCGGCGCAGCAGCTCTTCGTCCTGCGGGGAAGTCCGGGGTCTCAACGCTCGTGTCCATCTCATAAGCCTCGCCAGGGGGTTTCTGCGAAGATCTCTGCTGCAGAGCCACGAGATCAGCGCTCAGCTGCGGGAGCGTCCGGAGCTGGGCGGAAACGGTGTCGAGGTTCTTTCTGATCTGCGCAATGTCTGCTTCCATGCGCTCCATGCGCTGCTTGTGCTCCTGCCTGTTCTCCCTGTGCTTGACGCGATCTGCCAGTCGCTTCTGGCTCATCTGAGCCTCTGTGCGCACCCGTCGCTTGGACGAGCCGCTGGGTGGAGACGCGGACATGAGAGATGAGAGAGAGGTGGCTGAAATAGGGAGGTGGTATGAAAAAAGGTTATATAGTCTGGCTGTCAATATCTCAAAGGGGATATCCACTGTTTTTGAACGAGGGTTTTTGGCGATGCCTTGCTTGGGAGTGAGGAAAAGCTCAACGGTGAAGAAAAGAGAAAAAAAAGGGGAGACGCGTCCGACGTCGACCAGTTAAATAGACTTGAAACGTGGTTACGAATAACCAACCCCCGTGTCGTTCGTTGACTTGGCACTGGAGATGAGGATTGCACACTAAGAGGGAGGTAAGGTAACTATGTCAGGTGTACATTAGATACACGCACGTGTAGAGAGTAAGGTAGTAGGTAGAAAAGGGTAAACGGGTTGGCGAGCGTTGGAATTTCTCTGCCTTGGGTGTGCGAGTTTGGCTGCGACGGGAGGCGAAACGCGGGGTAAAGCGCCGAGATGAGCACCGGATTATTCCCTGTTGGGTCCTAGCGACGCAGGGGTTGCTAAGTCTGTTGGGGAGGAATTGTTGGCCTGATTGGCTGGGACGTTGTGTATGATTATCAGGAACTTGATCTTGACAGTTGACGGGTGGTTTAAGCATAGATTGGGTTTGTCGGGTATCTAGGGGTCATTGTTGAATTTGGGGTCAATTGATGACTAGCTATCTTCCGTACAGTCAGACTAGCGTACCCTGTCCTCCAATCAGATTTATCTAGGGGTCATTATGTATGTTTTGTCGCTTTGGGGAATTTAACCGGTTGGAAGGGAGTGGTCGTTGATGGAGAGGGTGAGGGGCTAACCCAACAAAGTAGAGATGATCTTGCATACCCTGGAGCTGCATGAGACCATAAGAATTCTTGTTACATTCAGGGATAAGGCATGTGATGAAGTCTACAGCGAGTTCTTGTATCATTTACTCGTGACTATATTGATCTCGTGAGAAAGAACAGCCATTTTGCAGTTATCTATCTAGCTTCGAGTGTTGTAAATTTAGACTTATAAGAAAGAGAAACAAAGCCAACGAGTACATTACCTTTGTATCCAAAAGGACAATACTAATTTTAGAGCTAGTCTTATAGTTAGAGACTATCTCAAGTTATGAACCCAATCCCTCAGCTCTTATTCGTCAGTGGGGGCTGACTCTGCTTTCTACCTATAAATGACAATACTACCTAAAGATTAGTAAGATTTCCACGTTCTGCCCGCTGATTCAAGCTCACAGGCACAGGTTTCAACTGTAGATAACACATCTAGATTATCATAGACGCTCTACCATAATGACTACCCAATTGTATAGCCGGTACATCAAAGAAGCCCGTGATGTAAGAAAGCGGGTATGATCAGCAGATTGGCCTCTTCAACAGAGCTTGCCAAACCATTGTCCACCACCATAGTGGCAATTCTCTTCAAGCAGGCATTCTCATACACTCCTTCACTTGATATCTTGGATAAAGTATCAGTCAGTCCTAGAACTTGCCTCACCTGAGAAGCTACAGCAAGCATAAATATTGAAAAGATCTCCTGCGCCCACATCACTGGCAGACTAACCCTGTAATTACCCCGGACAACAAGCTCAACGATATTCTACGAAGTTTCCACTTCGGGCACGGAAAGGTTCCTTTCTCGTTAGTGAATATGTAGAGGGAGAATACGGCTGGCATACTGTGATAATGAAGATAGAAACATTCCAAGACATAGAGAGTGGCCGCGAGGTCTCCAGCTCTGTCGATAGGTATCATTAGGATACTCGCCCTGCCTATCCAAAACAAAAACACCGAGCTCAGCTTGAACCGCAGGATGCTTGAGCCATTCTTTAAACTGGCCAATCATCTCATCGGCTTTCGTGGTTGTACTGCAACCGATGACGCGCCACGGGATATGCGTAGATCTATTCTGCCATATATGCGGATTCGGAGATAGCATAGAATATAGACATATCGACAGGACAGCTTCGAGATATTCGGCGTCAGCTAGTATCCAATGAGGTGGCATGTCGGGACTGATCAAGTCTCGTCTGGTTTTGGCGCGGCTTGTGAGATGGAACTCGAGCTGTTCTGTCAACATATCTGTCAAGGTATCGGGTGAGAACCGTCCTGACGCAACGTTGAAGCTCCATGTTAGGCTGATTGGAATGATTCCGCCGGAGACACCTTGATCGTCTTCTCCAGACTGACCAGGTAAAATATCGAGGTTCTTCCACGTTACTGTGCCAGGCTCGCTAAGAAAATCCATTAGTTTTTCGATGACATTCCGTACGTTACTACAGACTGTGGTGATCTCTTCATGCACCAGAGAAGCTGGAAATTGTGCTTTCATCATGTTGAATGCTCCAAGTATTTGGTGGTTTGAGGCGAGGTTAGTGTTCAAGTGCCCGGTCTTTTCAATCTGCAGCGTAGTTTCCAAGCGATTGCATATCGGTATATAAGGTTTTAGTGAGAGACCGGACGATATATTCGGTGATGTGGTATCGATCGCAGACGATATAAGCTCCCACACACGTCCAGATGCTTGTCTATCAGAGTTGTAGCCGTCGTCCTCATCATTACCCACCAGAAGGAGAGTTAACCAAGCCAGCTCATGTCCCTCCGACGTTGCTGGAGAGGGTATGAGATTAGGTTCGCCTGCGAGGCCGCGCCTTACCCAAGCTCTAATTCCAGTGATGACGAGTGTAATTCCTAGTTGAAGCACAGTGGCAGACCAATGGAGAGCCCGGAAACCGACGAACTGTACGATGTATCCAGTGACTGCTAATAGAGATGAGCAGTACGTCAAAAGTCTGATAATGTTAGAGTTCAAAACGAGCAGATGCGTTGGATAGACTTACACGTAACCCTTCGTGTTATGTCCGATGCGAGAGATCTTGATAGTACTCTTGGAGTTGAAGATGGCGCAGGATGGAAAGTGTTGCTCTCCGACAGTTCGGCCGCGCTGGTAGCAGAACATCTTCGCATCCTTTCCAGAGTTATCGTTTGAAACTTGAAGCTCAATCTCTTCTGTTACACCCTCAATAAAATGCCCGCACATCATTATCCCCATTATCAAGCATACAGTACCAACCGAGAAACACGGGTATCCATATGACTGAACAGCACTGCCGCCATTTTCCCACTGCCAGAAAAATGTCGCAAGCGCCGGGAACACGAGAGCAAAAAGCTGGAGTAAAACACTGAGTGCTGCCCAACCCCATAGCTCATATAGATGGGCTGTAGCGTTGGGTACGTTCAGAGCCAGATTTGGGGCTGCATTGGAAAGGACTCGCAGCTCCTCAGCATCTAGGTGGCAGTCCTTGTAGAACATTAGGAGCTCATTTTCCATTGCCGTTTGGATATCGTACACTGCTCCGTCCTTTGTTGCGATCAGTGTTTTGAGTTCCTCAGAGTCTCCAATCAATCGAACAATCTGTTGTCCATTCCACATCTCACATACATTTTCGGAAGTAGACGAAAGTAGTTCCTGTTCTGCAACTGATTGGCTCTCCCGTGCCCTGGGTCGTATAAGCTCTTATCCAGGTCTGGGTTATGGCTGCATGGGTACCTCCCGATCAGCGCTCTCAGCCTCTTATCCCCGCCAACTCGAATAGCACTGACAACAATCGTGATAACACCGAGGGGTCCCATAGCAAGCAGGACGTTATCAGCCCATCCTATACTCATACTAAGGAACTGTTTTGTAACCTGCTCACAAAATAAAGTGAGTAGCGGTGCGAGGTCGCTGAACAGGTTGTTGGAAAAGTCATCACCTTCGAACTCAGGCATCTTGATATGGTCATTGCAGAGGGAAAATAATATCTTACCCTCCATTTTTGGACTTCGGTGGGTATATGAGTTATATAATCGGGCTCAGTCTGCAGGGTTTATAAGAGGGGAATATGCAGCTGAGGCTGATGCATGCAGGAATGAAGCAACTTCCAGCCAATGCCATGGCGAGAAGAGCATGCAGCATGGATGCTAAGCGCTTAAAGTGAGGAAACCAGTTGCAGCAGCAATGATACAACACAAAAGCATGTATATTCAAGACTCGGGAAATTATCATCCGTGAGTCCTTCAGAACTTAATTGACAGAACAGACAGTAAACCGCCGCAACTTGCAAGATATCTACCATGAAAACTTCTGTCCAGTTGCCTCCTCCGAGAAATCCCACAGTTTTCTAGCCTCGCTGCTCGAAACAGCCAGCGGCTTCGCTCCAGTACTAATCTGACAATCAGCAAGATATGCTCCATAATTCTCACTCCCTTCATGAGCCTCTCCAACACCGATCGCAAGCTTCGGGTCCAGTGCAGCAACAAGACTAGTCGAAGCACCAGCCTCTACTGACTTGTGAGTATAGAATCCCATTGACCCCAACTTCCCAACAGCTTCCAGTGTCTCTTTGGGAAAGCTTCTCCCCAGCTCAGTCGTCCTGATGACACCAGGGTGAACAGCAAGAGTGAGAATGCCGTGCTTTTCGAAGAGGCGCTTGTTAGCCTCGATGCCGAAAAGGACGTTGGCGACTTTGCTGCGGTTGTACCCATCAAGGGGAACATAAGCAGCTTCTTCGCTGTTTTCATATCCCCAGAGTTTGAAGAACTCGTAGTTTGGCTGCTCTTCCTGGGGAAGGTCTTTGTTCTTCTTGTCAAAGTTCATGTCGCTCCAGCGCATGTTTGATATACTAGGTGAGCCGGAAGTGACATTGACGATACGAACGGAACCTTTAGGTTTGTGTTCGGTTGCTTTGATGAGCTTGGGCATTAAGAGACAGCTTAGAAGCCAATGACCGATGTGGTTGGTTGCGAGATGCATTTCAATACCATCCTTGGATAGACTACGCTCTTGGATGCCCATGACACCGGCACTGTTGATGATCAAATCAACAGTAGGAATATCGGACCAACAAAGGACTTCTTTGGCAGCGTTGCGCACGGACTCTTGGCTAGAGAGGTCGACCTCTAAGAACCGGTAGTCTACATCAGGGAACTTGGCCTTGAGTTCATCGATGCTCTCCTTTGCCTTCGAAGGACTGCGGCCGGCGAGGATGATATGAGCTGGAGACTGGGTGGACTTGAGATGGTAAGCATGAGAACATAATCCAGGAGGGGGGGGACTTACAAACGCGTCTACGGTTGCAAAGCCAATACCTCGACGGTTGACTCCAGTAATGACGACAGTTTTGCCACGGATACCGTCAGCAAATGCCTGGGCAACCTCAATTGCTTCGGTGTTAGCTCCAAAGTCTGCGTGTGTGGTTGATGCCATGATGATAGATGAGAACGGATCTTGAAATGTTGAAGTGATAATGTGAGTATGCTGTGGATGTCTGTAGAGGTGACTGATGTCTGCTT
Source organism: Fusarium brevicatenulatum (assembly GCA_013363135.1). NCBI lineage: Eukaryota > Fungi > Ascomycota > Sordariomycetes > Hypocreales > Nectriaceae > Fusarium > Fusarium brevicatenulatum. Next base: position 140,959 of record JABEEJ010000156.1, read on the forward strand.
CGTCTGAGGGCGGACATTCTCTCTATTTATACTCAAGGAACAGTCGATATGCGTTTTGGATATTCGCAAAAAGTTGAAGCCTTGTTCTCAAATCATCCAATACAAGACTTGCAACCCGATTTGGAAGCCATCTCGAGATGGTACATGGAGATCCTGGCGCCACTATAGTCTGACTTGAGCCAATGGGAGACTTGCTACCATATCTAGTTAGAAGATCCTCGACATAATTCAGAGACCTTATTGGTTGATTGTCTTTGCCTGGAGCGAAACCTGAACGGAGTTAACGGATTTTTTTCATTAGACCTTTAACTCCATGAAATGATTACACGTCCATCAAGCGGACTTGATTCCATAACTTCCGACTTGGCTCGTTCTGGATTCGATCCATCCACGGAAATCGTGCTAAACAATCCCTGACTTGTTCCCAACTCACAATGCCAAGCGATGAACCTTGCTCTCGGAGTTTCTCAGAAAACCAACCACGGCCATCTCTAGCTGGAACTGAAATTCCTCCCAAGATGAGAAGCCAGAACCTGAATTCATCTTCACCCTCATTCAACTCAGACTCAATGGCCTCTTTCACGAGAGTCTTGATAAGTCCTCGTCTAGCTATACGATCCTGCGTATTATTAAAGTAGACCGACATCATAAAAAGAGATAACCCGATATGATAAGCAGACTGAATATTCTGCTTGGATCTAGACTCATCAATCGTACGAAATTGGAGGAGTCGATAACAGATGGATACTAGGACCTCCTGGAATTCGAGGAGATCGAGAGGCTTCTCGTCGGCGTGTTTGTTGAGTAGTCTGCACAATCCCATGGCGTCGGAATATGCTTCTTGTAGGGTCGGGTCAAGTCGACTGGAGTATGCAGCTGAGTCTTGCTGTAAAGTGAATCCCTTGTATGTCAAATTGCGTTTGACGTGACATATATGATCTCGATGAAACAAAGGGTGTCCGCCTTGTTGCATAGCGAAGAGAATATCAGTCCTTTAGACATCAGCATTCACCCTCTAAAATCAAACTTTACCTACTCACCGACAAATCTTGACAGCAACGACACTACCTTCCATATTCTCCAGCCCACCACGAAGGTCCACTATCTTCTTCAAACCCGCCATATGTGTCTCAGCAGCCGCGTAATGTTCTGCTGCCTGTTCTTGATTGATAAGAGCCATGATGATCGACATGGTATAATCGGATAGCGCTTCTTTGCTATTCAATCTCACCTTGAGCTGATCAAGTGTCTGAGATATACACTTTAGCGAGTTGGTACAGTTGTAGCCTATACCTAGATATATCTCGTTTGAAGCTTGGATGAGAGCCAGGGAGCAGTCGTAAGCTTGGATCATTAGCTAGGTGCAGAATTTCTAGGGGGTGTTACTTGCATGCTTTGTCGTGAAACATGATCTCGAGCCATTTGACCTTGTCATTCTCAATAGAAAAGCCTAACTGGACTGGGTAGACGTGTCCGACTGTCACGTTGAAGACTAGATCATCAGCACAACGCGTCAACGTCTATGTGCATAGCTCACAGTCATCTATCGCTTTGCCAGCAACTTTTGTAACTGGTACTGGGAACGGGAAGCTGAAGAATTGAGTCGCGAGCGGTCTAGGAATTCTTTCCATTGGCCGATACTGAACGACCTGGTTGATCCGTGATGGTCGATGAAATGTTTTGCCTGCATTTTTGCCCTTCATTACATGTCGTCGCATGAGCTTTTTCGAGGTTTTATCAGCGTTTAAGCCGTCCACGAAGAAGAAGCTTTGATCCATTTGATCAGTTGGTGGTTGCAGGAGTGAGATTTGATGATGTCAACGTAAGCAAACTCCGCTTCAGTATTGGCGCGTGATGTGCCTATTCAGTACAACGAGGGTTAACAACCTTGAATTCAATATCACTAGCCTATAAAAGAAATCTGGTTCGAGACACAGTAATGTCACAATTATGGACGAAGTTCAGCTCATAATTCGTCTTGTCATTTTATCTACTCTACATAAACTCGCTCATCTCTCATAATACAGACTTTTACAAGTTATACATCCTAAACGGAAACAGATCCACAAGGACCGCCAGCATGGCTGTGCCCGCTAGATCGCTTCAGAACAGAAGCAACCTCAGCATCCCATCGTCGAGTGTTGTGAGTAACCTTGGGCAGGCTCTTCCAGGTCTTGGCATAGCGAGCAACAGAGTTAGCAATGGCCTGGGTGTTGACGAGGAAAGCCTCCTTGTTGAGGTTGTTGATGTCGTCGCCGATCTTGTGGTAGTTGATGTCGTATGCGACACCAGCCTCGCCGCCAAACTTCTTGGCCTCCTCCTCGGTCTTGAGCTGCTCGGCACCGGTGAAGAGACCGCCGGAGGGAATGCCGTTCTCGATGAAGGCGGCGTAATCGGAGCGGCCGCTGAACTCGGAGGGGACGTAGCCGAGACGCTTGGTCTTGAAGAAACGCTCAAAGTCCTTCTCGATGGCGTCGGAGCCAGCGGGGCCGGTGAGGTTGAAGGCGCTGCCATCACCGTCGTAGATACCGTAGACGTAGTTGGGGCTGGCAATCTGTAAGTTATTAGTATTTGATTTTGTTACAAGAGGGTTTTGGTTCTTACCATATCGAAGTTGAGGTAGGCTCGGATCTTGGCGACTTCAGCGTCAGATCCGTTGATGCTCTTCATGTAAGCGTATGAGCCGAGAAGACCAAACTCCTCGGCACTCCAGAAACCGAAGCGGACGGCGTTCTTGACGCGGTACTTGGTAAGAGCCTGGGCAACCTTGAGGATACCAATGATACCGGAGCCATCATCGCTGGAGTTCGTTAGCATTGAGGAATTTCAAAAATGTTTATGGAACTTACTTGATACCGGGGCCGGCAGCAACAGAGTCAGAGTGGCCTCCAACGACAAGAACGTTGTCGTGGTCACCCTCCTTGGTCTCAGCAATGACGTTGAACGTAACACGGTTCTCAACGGTAGCATCAACCTTGAGGTCAACAGTGACCTCACCAGCCTTGGTCTTGGCAAGGATAGCCTGGCCATCCTCCTGGCTGATACCGACAATGGGAGCAAACTCGCCAAAGGGCTCACCTAGAGTACCAGCCAACTCGCCAGGAACATTGTTGTAGACAATGACAGCAGCAGCTCCGGCAGTCTTACCGTTGGCAGACTTCTGAGCGAAGGGGCACTCTCCTCGAAGAACGAGGACAACGTTACCCTCAGACTCAGCTGGGAAATCACCAGCCTCACAGCCAAGGTTCTCAGCAACGACAAGAGGACCAGAAGCCTCACCAGCAGGGGTGTAAGTCATGATGGCAGCAGTGATATCATCGCCGTCAACCTTGAGGGAGGCAGTACCAGCAGAGTACAGCTCAGTGAAGGGCTGCTTCTTGACATTGTAGTAGTTGGTCGCCTTGAGGGTCTTGTACAGCCAATCGACAGTGGCATTGTGACCAGCTCCACCAAAGACACGGGTGTTGCCGTTGGCCGTGGCGATGTCCTGGAGCTTCTGGGCACCCTCCATGAGGCCCTTGATGTTGATGTCCTTCTGGAGCTTGAGCTCGTTGACGAGGGGCTTCTTGGTGGCGTCGACCGCCAGGGCGAAGAGGGGGAGGGAGAGGGTTGTGAATCTCATCTTGGGCTGGGCTGGACTGGACTGAGAGGAGAGGGATGAGGAGTGAGGAAGGGGTTTATTGGAGGGAAATAGTTGATATTTATATATTGCTGATCGTACGGAATTAAGTTTTATTGCAATCTACTCGTCACATACCCATACTATTTCGTGATAGTACAGTACAACGTCCTGCACGGCACTTCTGCATAGCCCACGGATAATGTTCCCACGAACCAATGACCCTCTCACGGCGGCGGGATCCAAATCAGGCAGTTCCAGGGATGTCTCTGGCGATCGAATCTTGGCGTCGTGTCTGCTTCCCCGCAGGAACTGCCTCTTCCAGGAACTAGCGCCGACTCGGATCCCACGTCGCCTGGAACTTTTGGAGTATTCGCCAATCCGACCTATGTTGATAACGGCAGGTCGCAGGGATTGTCAACCCTTGGCCGAGCACAAGAGATAGGCCAATGGTCACGAGAGATAGAGTAGGGACTAGCGCTGTGATAGAGTTGGCGCTGGGCATTAAGCATCTTTCTACGCTTATTCGTCGTATCGACAGGGATCTGAGATAGAGAGACGGAGTCTATCAGCCACCGCGAAATGACATGATCATCTGTTCTAGGCAGGAAATGTCTCCATCCAAGCATTTCCCCTCTTTCTCAACCCTCGGCGGACTTTTGTAGTCAATCTTGGGTAAAAAGCCTGTTTGGTCAAGTCTTGGTACTCACCGGTTCTTTTGCGGGTCAGCGAGATAAGAAACCTTGTCGTCGATTGAGTTGTGCCACAGGCTAGTTCATTTCCGAATTAGTATTGTTTATCCGAGTGTGGCTGGGTTACAACGACGATCTGCACTGTTGTGAGATGAGGATTCTCTTCACGATGCAGTGTTGCAGTGCGTCTGGAGGATGGTTTAATGCGCTTTGAGGAATGATCTGCTGGGTTCGTTGAGGCAAGATGTAGTGTAACTCAGCCTTGTGAGGCGAATTGACTTTGTGGATGCAAACTTGCGGGAATGTGCACTAGATGGGAGAAGATCTGGCTGTACCCTGTAGTTCAACGCATATCAGAGCGTTTGAGGGTATCGAAGTTTACCGGCATAACGGGCGAAGTATCCGTAGCCATGTTTCATTGCAGAACCGTAGTGCTTTGATCTGCCTGTCATCCCGACCTTCGGCATCCTCACGTTTCTGTGGACACCTGTAGGTTCTGAGTTTCATTCTCAAAGGCTTGGCGACGAAGATAGAAGTACGTGGTGGGAGCTTCCAGTGTTCTCCAGCCGTGTTGGCTGCTTCTGATAAATATCTTGTCAAGGTAACGTCATTCGGTACCAAAATCACTTCCGAGGCAGAATTCAACAATACACACTTTGGTTCTAAGATGTATTTCTTAAAGTAGCACCTAGCTCTTTCTACTCTTCTAGACTGTAATCCTCTTCCTGCCAGTTTCTAATGTTCTTACCTCCTTTCTCGACTAAAAGCTTTATTAATTCCTCCACTTCTCGCATTGCAGAGAGTCTCTGCATTTCCCTACAAGAATCACTCTCTCGTCGGTACTTTTCTCGAATTGCACTATATCTGTCCAATGCAAAGGCAATTGGTGACCAGCCTTCTATTGTCAATGCATTCACACGAACTCCGCGCTCTAGCAAAACCGGGCACAAACTCGAGGCATTGCCACTTATAGCGTGAAGCATCGTTTCCCCATTGCCACTCAAGGCCTTGACATCAGCTCCTCTGTTTATGAATAGTTCCGCTGCAGCCATTTGCCCACGTTTAAGAAACCAATACAGCACAGTCTTTCCTTCATCGTCTCTCGCCTCGATGTCGACTCCATAGTCTAGTAGTAGTTCAGCCATGTCTGCCGAGATATTTAACGAAAACCTCTGTAATAACACTTATCGGAGTCGAGGCCTATACGATGTAAAGCTGTGAAACCTTTGTAATCTTTGGAGTTCAAATCAGCACCATGGTCCACCAATAAAGACAAAATGTCAACAGTTGCCTTGGAAACGTGGCCATTGAGCACGCCTCGAAGGGGAGTTCCTCCTACAGAATCCTTCGAGTTGACGTCAGCTCCCTTCTTGATCAATAGCATCACAGCATCGACGCGGAGACCTATACAAGCATAATGTAGGGGACTGCAACCTGTTTCATTCCTGTCATTTACTCCGAGCCCATGGTCAAGCAAAAACTTGGTAGTTTGTAACACGGTTGGGTCACTTGATTTTTCATATAACAAAGCCCCGTCCAGAACAGTAAGTCCCTGTTTTGTCAGGGCAGAAACACTGGCTCCAAAATTTAGTAAAAGTTCCATTTCTTCTATAGCACCCTGCTCCGCTGCGGTGTGGAGTGGTGTCAAGCCATCCTCGTCAGCTGCATTTACATTGGCACCCGCTGCCAAGAGGACCCGTTTGACATCAATACTAGAAGCGATATGTAAAGGAGTGAAGCCCATTTCCTTCTCCGGGTCGACAGGATGTCCGAGGCTCAGGAGCTTTTCCACAAGATTGACGTTGCCATGTTTAGCAGCTCCATGAAGCAGAGTACTTCCGTCCCAATAACTGCAATTGTAGTCTATTCCGTTATCGAGAGATATAGGCACTAGGGAATTGCCTCGGTCCGCATACCTTATGAAATATCGTGATGCGCCATTCTCTGATCTGTTCATGGTAAGATTCATATCGACCATGTGGTCTAATAGTATTCGAGCGACATGTTCACGCCCATATTCTACCGCAAGATCGAGTGCTTCGTTAACCTTTGGGACAATATCTGCTTGTATCAACTGCGCAACTATGTCTGCACTTCCAATTGCAGCGGCAATCTCAATGGGCGCATGAAAATCCCGTAGCTGGCTTTCTGGTTCGACTTGGAAATAGTCTCCCCTTGCTTCCTTCAGCAAAGACCGGAATAGCTGTTTATGATCTCCGAGAAATACCTCGTACAAGAGATTCATAATTTCAGCAAAGTAGGGGGTGACTGCGCTGTTTTCTGATGCAATTGAAAAGTTTCGTAGGATGTCATGATTATGAACTTCAGATGCAGCCCTGAGGGTAGCGTAATCATGATTATGAGCATGATTCACCATGGCATCAAGAAGAGTTCTTATAAGTCTCTGGCGACAGTCTTCCAATGCAATCCAAAAGGCTTTCTGGACGTATATGGTAGCAGGATCCCCGGAATCCTGACGCAGGTCAACCACCCAACCAAGGTCAATCACATTGTTCAGTAGCATCTGCACAAGATGCTCATTGCCCGACTTTACTGCAGGAACTAGGAAATGTGTGACATACTCAAGACGATTTGGTCTATTGTACCTACCGGGCGACGGTCTTCTAGCCCGCGCTTCTAACTCAGTCGCCTTATAACCAAGTTTCGCATGTTGAAAGAGGAGCTGAACAATTTCAGTACGTCCACGTTCACACGCTCCCGGGAGAGCCTTTTGTATACAAAGGAGATTTGGTTTAGTATCCAGTATCCGTCTGACAAGTTCGATTGTGCATTGAGAAGCTGCACTTCCAAGTAATTCAGAGGCGATGACGGTAGGCCTATATTTGAAGGCATGCTCTGCCAGCAGCTCGACGATAGTAGTCCGTTCGCCGTACATGAGAGGAATACGAGCATATTTGTCCATTCTGAAATACGCTCCAGCCTCTAGGAGATCTTTTACAATACTCAGGTAGTCTCTTTGAACAGCAACACACAAAGCAGGCGAGTAGCAGGCTTGCTCGCCCGGGCTGTCTCTATTCACATTAGCCCCGGCCTCTATTAACTTTCTTACGATTTTTTCAAGGCCCAATTTTGATGCATTGTCGAGAGCAAGTCCATACTCAGGATGTGATGCATCTGCGCTAACGCCATGCTCCAGAAGTAATTCGGCCACCCGTGAATGTTTACCGCGAATGGCAATCACGAGACAGAATTCCTTTTCCTGATCTCGAACCTTTAATTGTAAGTCTTCCACCATGTATCTGACAATTTCATGCAGACCAACCCTACAGGCATAAGAAAAGCCTGACTCCTCTTCGAAAACCCCTTCAGATGACCTGCCGTAAATAGGCTCTTTACCAGTCCAAAATAATCGTCCAGTAGGTTTATCCCAGGCGTCAGTCACCAGCTGGGATATCCTGTTGCACTTTAGAAGATTCCCTGGGTCCAACAAATAGGCGGTTGTCTTTTCGACAATTCTACTGGCGCACTGCGCTGTCCTTGCAAATGCAGGCCAGCTATCTTCTGCACGGAATGTCAAGGGATAGTCGGCGCACATACGATAAAATGGGCCTTTCAAATCATCCAAGTAAGCGAATAACGTTTCTGTGATAGTAATCGCACACTCCAATGGGAAAAAAGAGCTTTCTCGTTCCGTCAGATACTCTTTGACTGAAAAATGGGTGAGATGCACTTCTTCCCATTGGAATGGACTTCCATCATACAACTCATCGTTTGTGACGAGTACGATATGTATCATACCAGGACAATATCTAACGATATTTGATGGTTTGAAAAGTCTGTCTTGAGGGTCAAACTTGAGTCGATCCTGACATTGGTCTGGGCGAGTCGCTAGAATCTCAACAGCCTCGGCCAGACTCAGAGGTTGCTCACAGCTCACTATGAACTGCAAGAGGCGAATAGAGTCGCTTTTGTAGTGAGGCGGTATGCTTCCCAGCATACGCTCGTAGGTCATAGGAAGATCATGCGGCAAGGAATTTAGAGCTTCGCGGACAGCATTTGGAGTTAGACAAGCCTCGAGAGTATCCATCTGACAAGCTGCCCATCGAAACCTAAGTATGGTCAGCACTTCTATACCAAGTTTGTCTTTAATGTTTGTCATGTAACATACATTCCATCTGCCCCCTCTCCAACTTTAGTACAGATATCCTTGCGCAACTCTTCACTCAAAGCTTTCTCCATGAATCTTGGGTTTGTATCAAGTACCGAACTAACGTAAGAATTAATGTCACTGTTGACAGCGGTCTTGTCTAAACTTAGACAGTTTTCTTTTCCAAAGAATCGAAGAGTCTGAGATTGAATGTCGTTCTCGGGCCTGGCGGTTAGGAGAAATTGCACATTTTCCACTGCAAGCTGCCCGATCCATGACAGAAGAGAATCTCTTGACCTACACTCATCCAAAGCGTCAATCAAGATAAATACGCGATCAACAGTACTTAACATAGACTTAATGCATAATTCCAGTTCCGATTCGCCTGGGTCCCCTGCGCCATCTCCACAGAGTTCGAATAACCCATAGAGCTTTGCTGATGCATCTTGCCCACCATGTTGATAGAGTTGGAATGCTAGTGACCGGAGAAGGCCATCGAGAGATTGTTTCTCAACATCGTTGAAGTCGAAGTAGTGTACTAGTGTGATGATGCCATCCATAGCACTAAGATCATCGAGAATTCGAGAGCTTAGTACAGTTTTCCCACAACCCGCTAATCCATGAAGCCATAAATGCTTCCTTGAGCCTGCCTTGAACTCCACGAAAGCCGGACTGTGGATGAACCACAGACCAGTGCCTTCATGACGGCGCTTCTTAGCTTTGGCTACATTCGTTGACGATCTTGGTGGCTTAAGCCAGCGTTCTATTTTCTGACGCCGATTATCTGCATGCATAGTGTTTACGGTAGCATTCGTGTCTTTCACATTTGTGGTAATATTTTCCAATTCAATTCCGACTACGAAACTATTTAGCAACTTCATGTCCCGCGATCTCAAGCATCCACTTACTTTCACCAAGTACCTTCGCAAGAGGCTTCTGATGCTGTATGTTGGTTGGTAGAATCTTCCGAAGCAACTCCTTCGCATACGCTGCAGCAGTCATCGCCGCAAAGCCTTGCCATTCTTTGTTCTTGTGAGAGTCGGCATAGTCGCAAATCCCGCGGATAATCAGACATGGGAAGTGATTCATCAAACCAGCTGCTTCCATCTCAAAGCACAGTACACCCTCTTCCTTTGCCAGCTTGTCCCGTATAGTTGCATCCTTCATGAGCTTGTCAGAGCTGGCAATGAGACCATAATGGATCATTGGGTCGTCGTCCTCATCGCCTCGGGCCACTCGGATGATGAGGTTTTTTTCGCCACAGTTGTCTTTGCATGCTGCAGATTCTGGAGATTCCTGATGAATGTGGCTTGATTTGTAGAGCATGTCTGTCGCTGCCAAGGGACGAGCATACCGCTTTCTGAGGCGAGGGCGTGCATTGAGTGCTTCTTCGATTCTTTCGTTCAGTTCATGTCCTTGGGCCTCGTAATCCGATTCCAGTTTCCCGACAGCCGTCAAGAGGAACTGGGGTGGCTGATTTAATGATCCAGTTAACTGGAATTCTTGTTGCTGTACTGCCTTCCCACGGTTGTGATGAAGTACCCCTCCTTTATCTCCTGAAGGGACGCTGACTACGACATCACCAAGACGAATGTCATGCTCGGGCCTTGGGGCACCGCCACCAATACCGACCATAAGCCCAACTCGAATATTAGGAAAGGTTCGTAACATGTCTTTGGCTACAGACGCAGCTGGGGCTATTCCGTACTCGGCTCTTGGTAAACATGCCACGACAACGTCATGCGTCCCCATTCTCCCGAACGAGTAGCTGTTGTTGTCTCCAGGAGCTTGTGTTTCCAGAGTCACGTCGTATTCTTCATCAAAAAAGCTTCTCGCCGCAACTAGCTCTGTTGTCAAGGCGCAGATCCACCCAACGGTGTAGGTAGAAGGGTCCGCCATTCTTGTTGTCTGTTTGCAGAAAGTTGAGGTTTCTTTAGTGTGAACTATGAGATTTGAGAAATGGCTTGAGTTCTTCTGACTGATGGGAGGAATGGGGGGATTAAATAGCCCATGATGAGCTCTAGAAGGTTCTCTGCTTGTTCAAACAAACAATCGTATGCAAGGCAGCATACAAACATTAGATAAAGAGATTGCTGTGTTTGAAGTTTTTGCTAGCTAGGCAACGAAGAAAGCAGTCCTTTCCTCTACTCACAGCACCACATTGTTAATGACAAGCAGACAGAATACACCTACAGCTTTTAATCTGTTTGGTGAAGCTTTACGATGTCTTAATGAGATATCATCGGAATGGTGAAGCTCGCCTAAACCTAGGGGAGGCTCTACAGGAGTTTAGGTATATGCTTTGTCAAATCTAGGCCATTCTCATCTAACAACAGCCTATGTAGACCCTTGGTCCAATAAGCGACAGTGACTTTTCGCAACCTTCCGTCTCTGGCCACATGAGAAGCAAAATCCATATCAAGCACTTGAAAACCGAGTATTTGTTGACTCCAAGCAGTTTATGATTGACACCGTGAGAATCGGTTTGTTGAGGCGCATTTACGTATCGGGGCATCTTAAGCGAGCCGCTTGTCGGTTAGTAGAATAATCTCAACACGTAAGGTAACAGCAGACCGCAGCCAACGACCGACAACAATCCGATTTTATCACCTTCACCAATATCCAACATGAAAACAGAATACGCAATTGCCTCTGCCTTTACCAGGCTCCCAATCGAGATTGTTTTGTTGATAGTTGAGAATCTGGTCCTTCAGAATAATGCGACACGACCGATCCTCCCCGCATCACATCCTATTACAAAAACGCTGTTGTCATTGACGAGGGTGTCCAAGGCAATCTATCCTACGGCCTGCAAACTCATCTGGCAAAATTGCCTTTATATTGACACAAAGTTAAAACTCCGCAAATTCAGACGATACATCTCTGAGAAGAGCCCCATCACTGGGCGATTACCATGTGACGTCTATGGGTCAGCGCGACTGTACCTCAGCCCCCTGCATTACAAGTTTGATACTGCTTCCACTTATGAGACAATTGCCTCACCATCTCATCATGAAATCAGGCTGTCTGGGCGTGTCAACGAAAACCCCGGCAAAGATATGTCAAGCGAGTACAGTGATGACTTGAGCGATGGGTCAGAAACCCGCCGCAATCGAGAGGCACCTCAAGAGTCATGGTCAGAATCTCCTATGGACGATGGATACTCTGAATACTCGTCGCACGACTGGGAAGACGCACCAATGCAAGACCTTCGAACGATCTATATTCTTGAAGACGTTCTCGTCACTCTTGCACCGGTTCTCAAGACTCTCATCGTCGATATGCCTCTAAGGGATGTGGATCCTTGGGAAGATGTAATCATTTTGAAGCCCCTCAGACATGCCTTTGAAGTTTTGGTCAATGTCGAAGAGCTCGTCAGTGTGAAGGATGAATTGTACCTTGGTGAGACCCGTATGGAGCAACCTCAAGTCTATGCCAGATGGCCCAAACTTCGACGTTTATGCTTGTATAACGTCATGATGGAGGAGCAGCTGTTGAAGGATTTGTCCTCTTGTCCACAATTGGAAGCGGCTGTCTTTATAAGACCTGACCCTTCCGACGACGACCTCTCAAACGATGATATCAAAGGAGGACTGGCGAGAACATGGGCGGCAGCCAACCCTCGAGACACGAAACAGGATGGGCTAGTATACGAAGGGCCTGAAGTGACAATAGCCTTCTGCAACTGGCCACCCTACCTCCCCGACTTCAGCGGTATGATACCTCACTGGCAAGAGGTTGACCCCGACAACAAGATTAGCGTACTTAATGTGGCTACGCATGCAAGAAATGATAGAAAGGCTAGGAAAAGAGGACCCATTTCCTCATGTCAGAATTGGGTTAGGGATCACGCCTTGCTTGGAACGCTGTGGAGTGAAGTTGAGCGAAAAGGTCAGCCTGTAGCTCCGCCAACAGTGTTTGAGGAAGGCCAGGTGGAAGAAGACGATGATGAATGGGTTGATGATGACGATGGCGCGGACTGGAGCGACGACGACTACAACTGACTTGAAGAGATTCTGGCAGACTTGACTACTTCAAGCTCATTCTAACATGTCAATTTCCTATCGTCTCTCGGTGCTAGACTACATGCTCACTGGGGCTTGTCCTTGGCCTCATCAACCTGCAACTCAAAGAAACTCTCAATCAAACTCAGCGTGATCATAGCGCTCGAGAACAGAAGCGAAACCTCATCACCAAACTTGACATCCTCCAAGGGGTCCCTCACTAACTTTGCATCACGATCAGCATCCAGCTGTCTCTTGGGCATCTCCTCCGGCAACGGATGGAACGGAAGACCAGATGGTAGCTTCTGCGGCTCTTGGGGCTTGTCACCCGGAAATCCACCAAAGACATCGCCGCCTTCTTTGGGAGTGTCGGGTTCTTTACTCAAAAGCTCAATGGCTTTCTTGTAAGCTGCGTTGTCAGGTTCCTGCTTTTGAAGACCTTCGAACATCAGATATACTGCGCGGACGACACTCTCGAGGGCGCCGACGATCCATGCGTGGTGGGAAGAGGAGGCTTCGCCGATGAGATATAGTTGACCGTAGGCGTTGGGCTTAATGATCTCGGACCACATATTGGAGAATTGACTGGGTCCAAAGTATGCGAAAGCGCCAGACATGTTCTCGTCTCTGTACCAATCGTACGCATGATGGTCCTGGTACTGATCCTTCAGAAGAGCGAGAAGCTGGTCGTAGGTGTAGTCGCTCTGCTTTGAGTGTAGCAGCGCAAGATCATGAAGAAGCACAGAGAGGAGCTGCTCTTCATTCTTGGGCGTCTCGGGCGAGATCAGAGATCCAATGCGCTGCGCATCCTGGCCCCATGTGTACGAGCACAGAAGCACAGCAGGCTTATTAGGATCCCAATCCTGGCCCTCGTTTGACTCGATATTGTAGGACGGATACACGCAAACCCGAAGAGGAAGATCAGTATGCGCAATACCGCCTTTCTTGATGTTGAACGGAGGCTTCTGCCACCACGCAGTCTCAAACTTGATACCAACCTTGCACGAAGCACCATATCCCAAAGCCCGAATGGCCTGCTTTGTGCCCCAGAGTAGACCCGCATCCTTGAGATCCATTCTCTGCAGAGCACCAAGCGTTGTACTGTTGAACACAGCAAAATACTCCTTTTCCTTGACAACCTGGTTCTTGTTGATGCGGAGTTTCATCGACGTAAAGTCCTTGGGCTTGCGTTTCTTGCGCTCTTCGACTTGCGCATCTATGGCGACGACTTGGCTATTGTATTGGACGGGCTGTTTGATCATTTTTGCCATGCGGTGCGCGATGGTTTGGGCGCCTCCATCAATACACCACCAGTAGTTGGTAGGCTGTCCGTCGATTGATTTGGGAGTTGCGAAGTCGAGTTCTTCGAGAACGCATTCTGTGAGGGATTGGTCGTACCAACCAGTACCACTGAGGAGTGTCAGTACAGATGCCAGGGAACATCGGGGCAACTCACTATGTGGCAGACTCGAGCCACTCAATGGTGTTGTAGTTGTATCCCGGACCCTCAGGAATGGGACCAGAATTGTCCTTGGGTTTGCCCTCCCTCTTCTTTCTGTCACCATCTCCCCTAACACGGCGTCAGCATACTACAATGTCCACTGGTGCAGTGGGTACTCACGAAGAGAGGAACTGACGAGTGCTAAGCTTATCAGCCTCCATCAGGAAGGCCCAAAGCTTGGTTGTCTCTGGTCCCTTTTCATCATTCTCATCAACAGCTTTCTTGAACTTCTCTGCAGCCACCTTGATGAAGTCTTCCAGAGCCTCACTGACTAGGTCTGAAGGGTTCACTTGGAGTAGGCTATGTTATTGTTAGTGACCTGCCGGGAATTGGGGAAGCAGACGCACTGAACGGGGATCTTGGCTTTATCAGGAAGACCCTCATTGATCTTGAATGGGTCATTCGCTTCAGCTGTCCAGACGTTCCCGACGCCGGAAACATCATTGAAGTATGTTGGGCAAACGTTGTCCTCGTCTCCGATGTAGTACGGGATCAATCCACCTTTTCCGGGCTTGAGGCCGATGTAATTGAACAGCTGGAAGGTTCTGCAGCATGTGAGCGGCCGCGACGCCAACGATTCCTTGGGAGACTTACCTCTTCATGATGGTGTTGTTGGGGAATCGCATCGCTCCAACATCATAGTAATCATGCTCACCATGGGAAAACCGATGCGTATACAGTCTTCCTCCCAGCCTATTCATCTTCGCAGCCTCCACGATGTCGTACTCAATCTTCAATCCCTCCTTTTCACACTGCTCATTCAGCCAGTCAAATACCATGGCAGTGAAAAGTCCAGCGACACCAGCGCCGATGATACCAATCTCAAGATGGTTAGACTTTCTGGGGACAAAGCCAACGCCAGTGAGCTTTTGGGTCTTGTCAAGAATCTTACTGACACCTTCATCTTCGTGGACTTTCTTTGGAAAAAGCTCAGGATGTTCTTGCTGAGCTTGGATTACGCGCTTGGCGGCGGCTTGGACATCATCTTCGAAGCCTTTTTGGGCGACGTGTCGTGCCCACATGTGCTTGAAGGCACGAGTATGAAGGTGGTGTTCTTCAGCTGGGAGAGACATGATGAGACAAATCAACAGTCGCAAATACTCGGCTGTTCATTCGAGAGAAACAATGTTGTTTGCTGGGGACTTGCGTTCTATTTATGCAGAACTATTGCTAGCTAGTCTGGCCATGGAGGTTCCCATCGGAAAGCTCCATCACGACACCAGCAACGTGGCTAGCTGAGCCAAGCAATGTGATAACAAACAATAAACCGAATCTTATAGCAAACTCCGCTCCATTTGAGACTTTGATCACATACCGTGGTGAACATTCCCCGCAGATGAATGCGCGTCTTCTTACCAGTGCGTTCCATTCGAGCCTAGAACACCAGATCTCACGGGCCGTAGCCGTTCCTAGCGGCATCAATACGAACCAACGGCCCTTCAGCTCACGGGATAATTGGATGCTGTCGAAACGTGGCTGGCTGGTATGACACTATTGGCGACTAACGACTGATACGGCTATTGTGTCTTTATATTGGGGATAGTAATGATGATGCTTCATCTCAAGCGCATTAGACTGTTGAGGCTGAGAATTGAGGGGATGCCTATCTTGTTGAAACATGCAGATACTGTATGTCCGTGGCTTTTATGAGATTCTGTGATTGCTACGAATGTTGGAGTATGGTCAGCAATGACACATCGTCTGCATATTGAACGGTCTTGAGTTCACCGCACTTTCAGCTCGGCATGTCGATGATGGTAAAGGCTTACACATCGGTTGCGGCTGAAGCATTTGACAAGATGGCATGCAACATCATCTGCCTTTTCAGCAACACGCTCCATCAGTCTCAATCACATTCCGAAACATGCATATTCATTACTACAACTACTCAGCCATACACCCTACAACTAGTCCCCAAGTGGGTAAGCATGGAGGACCTGTCCATGGAACAATGTCGCATCCTTCGAGGCCAGGAACACATAGCTCGGTGCAATCTCACTTGGCTGCCCAACTCTTCCCAACTGCGAGTTCTTGCCAAATCCCTCCATCTGCTCCGCTGGTCGAGACGCTGGCTGCAGAGGCGTATGCACAGGTCCTGGCGCGACAGCATTGACTCTGATGCCCTTCTTGACGAGCTGCTTTGACAGCGATTGAGTGAAAGATGTGATGGCGCCTTTCGTGGACGCATAGTCTACCATGTGCGCTGTTCCTCTGAACGCAACGGTGGAGGTCGAGTTGATGATCCTACTCCATTAGCCAAGCTCACACAATGAGGTGAAGACTTACGAGCCGCCCTTTTCCATGTGATGAAGCGCATACTTCGTCATAGCAAATATCTGAAGAATATTGCTCCGGAAAGTACTCTCCACATCATCCAGATCAATGTCCTTGAAGTCCTCACACATGAACTGCTTCCCAGCATTATTCACCAGGACATCGATCTTGCCATACTCATCAACGTGTTTCTGGACTGCGTTCTTGCAGGTCTCGTTGTCCATGAGATTTCCAGCGAAGAGAAGGCATTTGTGGCCTTCTTTCTCGACCATGCGCTTGGTCTCTTCGGCGTCTTCTTGTTCTTCTGGGAGGTAGACGATTGTTACGTCTGCGCCTTCGCGGGCGAAGAGGACTGCTACTGAGCGGCCAATTCCAGAGCTACAGATGTTAGCTGTGAGTGACTACTTCGAGAAGGCTATCACAGCTTACTCTCCGCCGGTGATGAGAGCTT
The DNA here is from genome assembly GCA_013363135.1 of Fusarium brevicatenulatum. NCBI lineage: Eukaryota > Fungi > Ascomycota > Sordariomycetes > Hypocreales > Nectriaceae > Fusarium > Fusarium brevicatenulatum. Next base: position 157,608 of record JABEEJ010000156.1, read on the forward strand.
TGGCGCCCTCGAGCTTGTTGGCAGCTCTGTATTCGTGGAACTCATTCTTGCCTTCGAGTTTGGTCGACTCGCTTGTAGGGTTCATGGCCTTTTCAGTTCTGTGATCTGATGTCAGAGACACATTTGAGAGAGGTCAATTGATCGCGTGCGTACCCGGGAAGCTTCTGTGCCTGAGCCTCAGGAACAGGATCGAATGAACCATCTTTACCAGCTTGAGACATGTTGTCAATTGTGATCAGTCACTAAACACAATGGTCTTAATATCAGATTCTGAGTAAATTTATGTGAATGAAGAAATTGAATGGTCATGACATGTTATTTATATCTCTGAGCAATGATGTCAGTGTGCAGTACATCCATCGAGATTGTCCAGCCCCATCGCGGGGTTACTCGGTGCATCATGATGGCATCACGATTTAGACGAGCCAATTGCTTGTCCAACCTCAACAAACCTACACATCAACAAACCCTCCAAGCCCAAACAACGTCAAGGCCTGTAATTGACAACCGATCCAAACGTATCAGATTGTCCCCAAATTCCCTCCCTCAAACACGATAACTGCACAATCTGCGAATGGTCCACAAACAAATTAACATCAGTCCCAAACTCTCTAACATACCAATTAAACACCTTCGGATCCGCCGCCTCAAACATGACCTTCTCCTGTGGTAGTTCCCTCAAAATCTGCTGAATCACATCCGTCCTCCAACTTTTAACATTCTCAGTAATGCCCTCACTCTCAATCATGATGCGCTCCACTCCAGCGTCGATGAAGCGTTTTCCCATGTGGATTATCTTTGATGGATCAGATGTTCCAAGTGACGAGAGCTCAGAGGCTTCTGTATCGCCGCCAGCGCCGAATTGAATCCCGCATTCGGGTTTGGCGATTAGACCGGCGGCGTGCACTTTATCGACGATGCGGAGCCAGTCGTCTTGGGGGATGGAAAGGAAGCCTGATGAGATTTCGATAACGTCGAAGCCGAGTTGCTTGCACTTTTTGAGATATTGGTCTACGGCCCAGGCGGGGTCTGATTGAAGGAGGACGTGTTCCATCCATCCGCCCTGAATGTGGTCAGTAAGGCTTTGTGATGAGCGAGCAGACTTACAGTAGAGACGTAGACGTTGTACTCGTGAGCGAGATTGATGAGCTCCTTGAGCTTGTCCTCTGGGAACAGGGAGAATGAACCACCAGCAAACTTGAGTCCATCTACATGATGGCCCATTCTAAGTCTGTCAGTATTTGATATCTCACAGGAGCAGGTAAACTCACGTCTCAAGGACATCCTGCAGATACCGCTTCCCCATCACCGAGTAGTACGGTCCCCGAATCTCAGTCACTCCAACAGACCTCGGCTTCGGTGGACGACTGTTATGACGAATAAACCCGAAGCCTTTGTCTTTATCTTCCAACAGAATCGGAGGAGTCCCAAGCTGACGGGATGCTGAGAAGGGCCTGACAGCGGCCTTGGGAATTGCAGCTGAGGCTCGCCATGCTGGGCGGGCGGCTTTGATCAACTTGGCATGCGACATTATAGTATTTGTGACGAAGATTTCACTGGTCAAATCTCTGATAAGATTGTTCTTCTGGTATCTCAAGCTTGCGCAACAGGGCTTCGGTGGTCTCTTAAACTATCGCGTTGTAGCATGATATCATCATGATGCACCAGTGAGTTGCTGCGAATGTAACCTGAACACCAGATTTTGCGTCATGTCATTCATTTGCCAATGGACTATCATGGAAAACATTACTGATAATACAGCGACAGTGCCGTGGTTTCAAAAATGTCACCCCGTCCAGGTCGGAGCCTGGTCGCCGGATTTGTGGGGACACTCCGGCCGTCGCCGCCGGAATGCGATACGGAACTCGTTTACCTTCTTGTGCAAGAGAAACCAAGCTACGAATGTATAAATACCTGGTCCATGTGATCTGGCCGTTCTTCTGTCCCTGTTTTACGCCGCGCCATCGCCGACAGGTCAATTTGTGGAGTGAACATATTGACGTTTAGCACCTTAGCGTTTAATAACTCATCCAGCCCTCTTGGCCAAGTGGTAAGGCGTC